>DWDX01001033.1:0-20953 GCA_018245675.1 Agara michaeli | reverse complement strand
ACATATAAACCTTCCTCTCGAATCACTCTATCCATTAAAAAAAACCGCATCAAAATCCGTTGCGTAGTTTTAAAGATGTGAGCATACATAGGGACATAGAGACAGACAGCGGAAAGCGACTTTGTTTTATACTATGTAGTGATTATAAAAGCTACATAATTTAATTCGTACTTCCTAAAATAATGATACTAGTTTCTATGTAGTTTTAATCAATGTTCTTTGTTTTGCTCAAGAATAAATCATTATTTCACATTATCGACATAATAAAAAAATACGTTAATATAATAATGTAGGCATTTATCGCAAAGCAGATGCGAATACAAATTTCCTACGTATTTTTTTTTATTACACATAAATTTTTCGTCGCCGATTCATTCTTCTCTTGTTTCACGATCATGCAAGTACAATAACGCATGATTAAAACTAAAAGATAAAAGAGTATCTACATATATAAATGCAGTATAGAAAATCTCGCAATGAAATATTTCCATCGCCCTCGTTACACTTCCTTGTAATCGAATGTGTTTAATTCCTTACTTTCAAGTACCTTATTTCCGCCAGAATCACCTTAACACTCGATATTCAATGCCAGTAAGTTTCTATTCGTGCCACATAATATTTCTATACATTATCGTTGTCGATAATACAATGATTACACATAATAAGTAGGCATGTACATACCTACTTATGATTCGAACTAATTATGGACTAAATTAAGATTTTTTATTCAAATGAATAAGTACCACTTTCAGTAGATGGTCTTTCTTACATACTTACATAAATTGAGTCTAACTACATGTATACAGAGAATGTACAGTTCCAAAAACGATCAAAATCTTAATCCGTACACTCCCCATATGTGTTTTTGTGTACATCTTAAGTTTTAACGTTATAAATCTACTAGGAGCTTATGTCTTATAATTAAAACGGGATAATTATAACGCGTACTATTTTGTAACATATCCTTTATTACCCTTGAGATTTAGAAATCAAATACTAATCATGTTATGTACAATGTTTCATATTATGGATACTCACCTAAATAGTTTTCACGTGTGCAGATAAAATTTGTCCCAAAGTTTACAATTTGGGTAATTGAAAATTAATAACACCATTAAAAATACAAATAGAATGTGTATAAAATTTAAATTATACAGATACAAAGTTTTATATACAGTAGGAAAAAGCTTTCTTACCGACAGCTGTAGCGACAATCCAAAGTTGTAGAAATTAATCACAATATAACACAAGGACGGCCGGCTAAAGAAACTCCGCGAAAGCGAAATAGAGTATGAAAATAATATTGAAATAAATGAAATCACCAGGTCTTAAACAAGAATCGCACAATTCAAACAAAACGCGGACAGCACTCGTCACTGAGTTTAAGAAAACTCTATAACACTCGATTGCCGATGATTCGTGAATGGGTGGAAGTGCCGCAATACGATAGCGTTTACAAACGTTTCATAATCGATGCGTGAATGTTGTAATATTTACGTAATTTTTTCAGGCTGTCAGATGGTCGGAACGATGTAGTATAGCCGAAACCGAATGTACCACTCCCGGTGAACGCACGGGCCGCACTGCTTGCCCGTAACGCCAAAAGGTCGTTCGTTACCCACATTCTCTTTCCGCGCAAGCCTCCACACGTAAGACAGAGACGCAACATCGACAGATTGCTTCAACGATACGTATGAAAGAGGCAGAATGACTACAGCCTCGCAGGAAAACCCGAATTCAAGTCTTGATAGTTTTAAGTTAAGACCGTGCTTTGCTTCGTGAATTATTTGAAATATATTCGGAGTTGCACAAATATGTGAACGAGCGGAAATGTTGAAAACTGTCGATTGTTAAACACAATGAATAAAAGTGACAATGTGAGTGGAATCTCACATGGACTTATTGTACAACTGATGTTGGACCTGGAGACAATGCGATAAACAGCTGGTTATTGCGATAGTTGATTGTTAACTATGTGATTTGTATTGTTGTGTTATTATAAGTTTATGAACGTACAGTTCAAGGCATATATATTATTACATATATGTGAAAACATCGCTGCACAAAGGTTTAGCAGCAACTTATAGATAATAAGCAATTATTTATGTAATTACTTACATTTTTCAAATAAATAGCTGCTCTTCGTTTTTTATTCGGAAAGTACCTTCAAGCTCTCGTTTCGAATTAAGATTTTAGTTAAACCGTAATACAAATGTAACCAACATCATAGGTTACTACTACATACCTATGTATAATAGTTATTGCAACTGAATTTACCTACTGTAAAATAAAGAAGGAATAGTGGATGAAAATAAATAGGGTAAGTATTAATGAATCTTGAAATTAAATACTTAAATAAAAGTTAAGTTATCACTTTCACTGTAAAAATATTACCAGTGAAGGAAGTACACTCGTATCGATATTTAATAACCGGAGTGTTTTTTTATGAAACGGTCCCCAACATCCAATGTTGCGCATTATGAGATATATTCAACCTCTTATAGTATAATGATAATGTATAGTCGTATTTAAAACTAAATAGTATTTAGCGGTTAATTGCGTACCCAAAAATTACGCGTACAAAATAAATAAGTCATTTAGTTTGGACTTGAAAATATTGCTTTCTTACAAATAAGAAAATAAATAATTTCTGTGAACTTAAAATAAGAAATGATTGATGAGATCAAAACCGGTTTCGCCGAGCCCTTTGACAAATTTAGTTTCCTGCTTCGTTAATTTTCTTGCCCGTCAGTACTAATTGTTTATCATGAAATTCAGTGAATAAAAATTGAGTGTTATTTTTTTTCTCAATAACTTCTTAACTTTCCACTTATTAATCGTTGATTACCTTTAAAATTATGAGGAAATAAGTAAATATTAATTTTCTTTATAGCGAACGTCTTGAACCGTGAAATTTTTTTTGCTATCAACATAAAGTTGCAAAATAATATTTTATAACGTTGTGTGCTCGCATAGATGTTCGTATATAAAATTGTCAATGTGCAGGTCTTACGTTAGACTCGTATTCAAGCAATGGAACATTTAATTTTCACCCTTATTCCAGATCTAAGGAACACATTTGTATAAAATAATAAACACACTCGGACAAGACGGACTTGTAACTCTTAGAATCTTTTTGCTTAACCCAATGATTGAAAACAATATGGAGATTCGATTTCATTCCAATAACGTTTCTATAATTTCATACGCGTTGCTAAATGTATGTAATTAAGGCCTTGTATTGTCGTTCTATAGCACTTTCCTCTGCGTATTTATGTATAGAACATCTATATAGATGTGTGAATAAAGCGAATATTGCCACAAATCTTTTACATATGTGAAAAAAGTTTCACTTGCGGTAATAAAAGATAACAAAATCTCTGTTTGCTATTCCTACGTAATAATAACTATAGCAAATGGCATTTTTGTGTTTTTACAAGTGGAGCAGCTTCATCTGACATCATCTTCAGCCGACATGAGTCTGTTGCTGGACAGAGCCTCTCCCAAGCCGCACCACTGACTTAGACTAATGATTAAGGTGGACTAAGACTAGTTGATGCTTAGTAGTCAGTAATTCGCCTTTCAGATCCAGTCTAGTTCGTATTCGGCGATTTCCTTCTTGACTTTAGGTGCTGTTTTTACAGCACAGTGAAGCATTTTTTCATTATTTTTCTTTAAAATAAGTGAAATTTTGCGCACATAGACACAAATCTACATTGCTATACTTTACATGGAAATGTAATTACTTCAACATAATTATTTTAAATACGAAAAACTTAATGACTATAATTATAACCCGTAAAGGAGATATTACCACTTGAACGGACGAATAAAGTTCATATGTCTAAATGTGAAGCAAAGCAGCCAAATCAAGATAGTTGATCTAACCGTATTTAAATTTTCATAATTAATTTTAAAGAGTAAAGGATTCCAGCTTCTTTTAAGCAGTTGAAAGAGTTTCGTTTTTCGAACATCTTTAAAGTTTATCTGACGAGGAATTAAAACAGAGGGTTCACTATTTATTAACAAAATTCAGTAACAAAAAATGGAAGGTTAAAAGGTAATAAAACCTGGAATTATTGGAAACGTATAAAAAAAATTATTTTGATTTTTAAATTTACGTCGTCATAAAATCCGGTAGGTACATGGTGGCCGAACTTTATTGTCGTGAACATTGCTTGTAATCACTATACATAAAATATGTTGATCGGTAAACAGAGTTGTTGCGGCGCCGTGACCCGGGAACAATAAAAAGTTTATGGGCTCGTCTCGTCCGTCACCGAGTTGTACCATAGAGAAAGAGCAAATAATAAACGCGGAATCCCCGGTAGAGCTAACAATATAATTAAATGCGTTTCGTTGCATTTCAAAAGTGCAATGAACAATTTAATATGTAAATATTGTTAGATTTAACTTCAGGGCAAGAAATATGCCAAGAGACTGGTAAGTATTAAATACAAAGCTATTCTCGTTCTTACACTGGATACATACAAACAACGAGGCGTGCATATGTAGATGGCGTGTTTCCGCAAGCTACTCCGGAACTAGAAAACAATATTTGACGACTGGCTATTGTGTGTAGCGTCGTATGAAAAGGCCATGAGCGAGTGTTGAAATTGTGGAAACGGAATAAATTGAATGCCAAGCCAAGGTTCAGATAGAACAAACATTAAGACAAGTATGTAGAACCTAATCTACTTCTCAGTATATGTATGTGTTTAACTAGAGATATGAAGTTGGCAAATCGTGTAGGATAAGTGTCATCCTGCTGCCGAAGTGTGCCATTTCCGACGCTCAGTCCTAATGAGGAATTAAGAAATCTCCACGAATTTGGGTATTTGAGTACTTATTTGCGATTCTCATAGTAAACATAATCATAGTGTAGCTTATGAGCCTGAAGATTTATTTGATCGTATTTTTTGTAATACATGCGTACTAATAAACGATTTAAGTAACAAAGAAGTCATCACCCAAAATCAAATCACTGCAGCTGGCTATATGCCTCTCCTCTTTTATTATATTTATCATTTAAATAATATTTACGAAATTAAAATTTTTTCACAAATTTTATTTGCTGTATTTAATTAACATAACAATATAATATTATATTCGAATTGCATTTTATGTAGGTACAAATTTTATCCTCATCTCTATTTTATGTTATGCATCGATTTACCTTAATAATACGTTTTTCGTTCCATATTCATTTGAATATCGAACGCAACGATCAACGACGTAAGTACTTGTGCTAAATTCATAAAAACAACTTTTCCGTATAAATTATTCGTAGGTACATTTTGTTTTTGGTACATACACCAATTTCCGTAATTAGGATACCAAAATGTTTGCATACCTACGTACACAGCAATTTATGGCCGATGATTTAGAACTCGCTGTCCTTAAGCAACTAGGCGACCAAACATTCACTTCCAACTAATATGGCTTAGACCGGCGATACTGTTTTAGAAATGTATTTCCGTGCAACACAATGCCGAGCAAACTTACTTGACCCTTTACTATCGTGTTTTTGTGAAAAACCCATTCTTTACATTTATCGTGTGATTGAGTTTTTGTCATTAATTGAGTAACTTATGCAAATACTTCACTTTTTTGGGTTTTTCTATTACATGAACCCTGTTTTTGTAGGTATAGGTATAGGAATATCTGTGTAGTTATAGTACCGTCCAATTCTGTATATTATCTAATGAAATGTTAATTTCGTTTAGGAAAACACGGAACGCTTTTTAAAATTCCATCTTATTTTATTCCTCCCCTTTAAAAGAATTCAACATTTAAATTTATCTCCAAGGAAAATGATCGAAAAGTACACATTAAAAGTTGTTTGAAGTTTGAATTGTATAGTTTCAAATTTATCTCTCGGATTTTACTTCACAATCTTCATGCTAAGTATTTTCTAAAAGGTGAACTTTCATACGCAGGTATATGAAAGCACCGCCTCGTTTAGAATTCTCTCCATGGCAATATGTCACGTAAAGTTAAAAAAACGTTCGGTACGTGGAATTTAACGCAAAGGCTCCTCCACATACTTGCTATGATTATACCTATCTTTTATAATATCGTTGGTATTCTGTTTTTGTTATTAGACAAATCGCAGTATTAACTGCGAATGTGTGTTTTTGTCTAATATGGCGATGACAATACATGGAGAGTCTAAGATCAATAATACTTACGTTATCACCTCGGAGTTTAATTCTTTTTGTGTTCTAAATATAAATAGATTAACTCTTGATCGTTTGACGTATCAATTACATGATGATAACATGCGGGACATTCTCGTGAAGTAAAAAGCTTATTATTAGCTTATTTACTCATAAAATTATAAAATGCACGGAATGTTTAGCAATAGACTTAATGAACACTATGTGCATTATACGAGTAGTTATAATGTTTTTCTCAAAACATACAAAATATTCAATGCGGTCATGAGCGGCAGTGTTTGTACGTTCTAACGGAGATGGCAACACAAAGCGCATGTTCGCAACCTCCGTAAAATCATTTTTTATTTGAACAACGAAACAAAATTTCGTGTCAACACATGAGGCCTAAAAATATCTCGCACGTACATAAAATCTCGTATTTCTCGACGTATAAATTAATTTCGAGCCCACATTTGCTTTCATACTGAACAGCGGTTTCATTTAACGAAAGGAAATTCACGCAACATTACGCTCGCATTTCTTTTACTGACCGATTAATTGTGTACGGCGCAGATATGTTTGATTAAAGTTAAAATTCATTCGTCCTTTCTATTAATCAATGAACAGTAATTGTGAATCTGTTTCCTTTCATGTTAATTCGTTATTGACGGAATCGTGATGAATATTTACGGCTATTAGCATTGGAGATGATTTGATTATTAATAAATGTCGACAAAATGAGAACAGTCGGCTGCTTGTTTCCCCCTTATCGATTTATAATTCAGTCTCTCTGGAGGTTGTTAAAAGTAAAAATATAACATGCTCCGCCGCGATGTTCTCTGAAATATTTACGATTATTTTTTTCAATTGGCTTTGATTTTCCATTTCTTTGCTATTCAGTGATGATTATATGGCGTAAATAATGCAATTTTTACTAATTGTAACTATATATAATATAATTAAGGTATTGACCAATCTGCCAAGGAGTTACAAGCCTTACAAGAGTTATACACACGACGAAAAAAATAGAAATAATCAGACCGGATCAGTGTTAGATTAGTTTCGAAATTTAAGTTGGCATGTTGTATGTAACAAAATACCTGTATATAAAACTTTTAGTTATGATATATGTATGTATGTTGTAATACGAAAGATATTTCGTAAAGTATTGTTAAGTAATTAATTTAGAGACGAACTGAATGTACTACCAAGACAACATCAAGAAGTCGCAAGAATTTATCTGAATCGATTTGTATTAATTGGATAGCTATTGTCGATAGATCTGCGTAACTAGCTTCCAGCAGGGCGCTTCGCGTATTGATAAAATACTTCGAAGTGGACAACAAAGGATTCATGTGTCATCCTTTAGGAATGCGTGATAAGTGCAGGAAAAAAGTGCCCGACCACAAATTGTGCCTGACTTTATAGATCATTTGATACTCATCAGAATTAGTTGATATCATCAAAAATAATTTGGGTTATTCCTATTTGCAAACTTATTGTACTGAACCACTCTGTCATAAAATTTTATATTCCTACTGTTAAACGCATTAATTTAGGTAGGTATTATTATTGCTTTGTGCGATAGTCCTATAATGTAATTGGATGAGCGCATTAAAGCCCACTTGAACAATTTGTTGCTGATTACCGAAACGGTGGTAATGGCCGTGGACCGTCTTTTCGTTTTGTCAGCCGATTACATTTTATTACCCCCCTAATGGGTGCGAACCCATTAGAGTGAGGTCGCAGTCGCCTACACTATATTGCACCCTCAACGAAATTGATGACGCACACTTATACACGCGATCACGTTGTGTCACTATTCTTGTTCACAATGCTTTACCATTATGCATGTGCAACCGTGCCAAACTCAGGCAATCCGCACTCGACCAGCGTGGTAGTCTACGGCCTACATCCATGTCACTATGCGAGGACACCCGTGTCCATTGGATCGATAAAATGGTAGATAAAAACCGTAATTTGAATACTTTGAATTGCTAAAAATATTTATGGTTATTATCAGGCCATATCAGCTTTCGTCGACTTTTAGATTAGTGATTTGTGTATATGTGAGCAAACTAAATAATCAGTCGTAATAATATTTTGCTGTAACAATTGACGACCCTTCTTGCATTGAAGCCGTTAATTATGCTGTACCTATGCTGAATTGAAATATCGAATTCGAACGATGTACACAGATATAACCTTATTCATTACAGAAGGTTTCAAAGTATAATGTATGTACATTTTACCAAGAAAACAATAATGAATGATATAAGTCTTTGTATGGAAAGAGCATTTGATTGATTTTACCGGAATTGCTTTTACCAAAATCTGATTTACATTGATTTCATCAGAATCGGATTTACATTGTTTTTACCAGAATCTAATTTACGGATACGGAGGGCCATTATTAAAATCCTATCGAGAATTAAATAACCAATTCACAAAATCTTACTAAGACTTGGACAAAATTTTCGACTCGTACATTTAAAATACAAAAGAAAGCCCAAGATAAATGTGACTTATAAAAGCTTTTACTGGAACCGACGGAGTTGTGTGGAATTACTAAGTTTTAATATGAAAAATATTTGTCTTTAAAGGTTCAAGCATTTGTGGACGAAAATGTTGAAATGCTTAAATGTAAATGATAGTTGTACCAAATGCACTGTCTTGTTTTATTTTCAATTTAATTTTAAAAGTTTAAACGCAAACCTAAATTCTTATAAAAAGAGATCTAGAGTTGTAAATCTTTAACTAAGTAGACGATCCACATGAGTATGTAAACCACGCACGGTTGCGTATACAAGTTATTACAAGTTTAAATTTTCGATTGATATGTATAGTAACTTGAAGTAAGATAACTTAAACATAGACTTACAATTGGATATGGGTAGTTTTGCTTACCTCTGTGCGATAATTACGCTAGTCACCATTGTCCGATTTGTCATATACACTGTTCATGCCGAGCATTGTTTAGTTCTATTACAGTTATTATTAGTTCCAATAACTACGTAGGTGACGAGGAATGTTTTCTTAATCATAAGGAGCAATGTTAAAGTCGAGCAATAATTTATTCCTGAAATACTTTTTCGTACCTGAGAAAACTGTACCAGAAACTTCATACTGAACGTAAACAGAAACATTTCCTTTTAAGACGGATTGAAGCCGAGAAACGGTTTAATTTTGTTAAAATCACCATACCGCTAGAGTATTAATCGTAACACAAGGGATGCGATGTAAATCAGTGGCTCACCATAGTATACACTGAGGGCGCCTCTTTTTTGTCAACAGACTGTTATATAAGAATATTGCCTTCGTGTATTAATTTTTTGAAATGTCTTTTGATCTTAAGAATTTCCATATAGCAGTATTTAGACCTGATAAACGTTTTCTTTCCTATTTATTTTCTTTTTTTCCAATAAAATGGCAGTTAGTTTCGGTAATATTTATAGTTTACAGTACACGCAACACCAGTCGTAGTATTTATTGAGGCCGCTATGCGAGTGGAGCAGGCGCCCGTCGCCGGCCACGAGCAAATTCACCCATTTGTTATTTGCCTGGCGCAAATGTTCGAATTGAATGGCGCACGTGACAAGCCGCTATTAGTTCATTTGAATTGCATCGGCAATAGTTCCAACGTAGGGTATATATAATAGCTTATGTATCAAAAAACTCGGCCATAGCTAGTGAATATGAGGGTTTAACATAATTCGATAAGTACCTAAATCATAGTATTGTATATAGGTATTATGGATGGATGGATAACTCCTACTTAAGGTCTTATGGATGTGAAAGTTTTGCAAATAATGTATCTGGTAAGTAGCTATAGTTTAAAATGAAATTTTTAGTATACTTAAGTAAACACTCTTATACATATACATATAGAAAATCTGTTGTTTCTTCCCTAAAAATGAATTGTAGTTATGAAAAATAGACATTATTTACCAAGCAATTTTATATCTCGACAGCCAGTCTTGAGAGACAAAAAAATTCTTCCAGAAGGATAATCCTATTTGGGAGTTAATTGTTTCGTATGAATGGCTTCTTCTTTCATAATGACTAATTTTTTTTTCCTGAAAACATCAGCGCTTTCGGAAATGTATGATGCCCTGACCCGTCTTTTTTCCACGTTCTAAAAATCTGGCGGGTCAAGAGAAATGTTAATTTGCTTCTTCAGTTGCAAACACAAAAAGTACGCAGCAAAAGTTAAAAGGGTCTGTGCCTGAAATGTCTATATAACTTTGCGTATTTTCAAAGTTCACTGAACATTCACGATTTTATCTTTCAAAACATTTGCACGCTGTCCGCTTTTTTAAGATTAATCCTACTTTCTTGTTCATTAAATTCTTAATGAGTATAAAATGTAAGCTTGTTTAATTAGGCTCACTGTTACCTACATATATGATTATAGTGGTTCTCTTAAAGGATTAATATTTTTTAAATAGGAAAATAATATTTTTTTAATTGCAGAACATTAATCATAGAGTCATGACATTTCAAATATCAATATTGTCCAAACGATCTTCAGTCATAAATAGAAAACTTTTGTGACGCAAATAATAATGTTATTGGTCTCCTACGTAGGATAAATAAGGATATTAAAACAATAATAATTATATAAATACGATATTCCTCGAACGCAGGATTTCTGAATTGAACAATAAGGAGTTTCTGGTTCAGTAAAGCTTTCGATAAGGATTATCCGCGCATATATTCCTGAATAGATTTCCTTCGCACATCCATGAAGCTTAGTGCGCCAACCAGAGCGTTAAGGTATTGTTCCCTGTGTAAATGTGCTTTGTGATGCGTGTTTCCAAGACGCTTTGAGAAATGACTTGAGACATTAAAGCACCATTTACAACGCCATGCATCGATCATAACCCTTTTGTGTGAAAAGATCAACCTTTCGTTCAAGACATTAGCGGTTAAGCCCAAACCTTTTCACTAAAATTTTGTACATTATGTCACATTTGTCTATTGTCCATTAAATTCATAAGTTTCACATTCAAAATGCAGTTGAGTTTTGAAAGTAGAGATTTCAAGAGAGTAAAAACGAAACTTTGCTTGGCCAGTTTGTAATAAGAGTTTCTTGTAGCGTCCAGAAATTTCGACGCTAAAGTGTGATCCATTTTATATTTTTTAAGAACATCAGGCATAAAATAATTTATGATTATGAAGCTTTATTACAAATTTAAAATTAGAAACAATCTATACTATAGCTCTTTGAAATGTAAAATTTATTTTTAAAAACATATCACTAAAAAATTGTGTAACAAAGATATTCAAGAGTTACACATTATCACTCTTAACAATTTATCAACACAGTTCAAAAGGCTGACTAAAGCACTAACGCATTATGCAAACCTGAAACTTGAGCTGTGCAGAATATTAGTAGAAATTACAACAATAGTAAACTGGGAATTTCTCACATAAGAATTTTTGAAATGGAAATAAAATAATTACTAATTACTTAATATAACTTCGCTTGTTTAATGAGTAATCATGACTTGCTCGTTTATCAAAAGATTTCTTTTTATGTTAAACAACCCGAGGCGTGTTTAATGAGCGAAATCAATCAAAGCTTACCTCGAGACTCGCTTGATTGATGATTTTCTTCTAACCTTTATTAAGAGAACTAGTACCTACACAATGAATTGAGATGGAGCACCAATTTTGTTATCTGAATATATCTTTTATTGCAATACCGTATATCTTTTTGTACCAATGTCATAATTGACACAAAAAATTGACATTTCAAAAAATATAATGACCTTTATTCGTGTGGTGATGTCATTTTCAAAAAGCCTTTCAAAAGGAACTGCAACATTAAAAATAATCATATAACTTCGCGTTAGAATGAATGAATAACTTCTGCTAATGTTGTATTATAGTTATCGTGCATTATAATACAGCACAATATCATTTCGCGGATATTACAATGCAAAGATTTTATGGAAATATGCAAAATCCTTTTTAAAAATGTAATGCACGAGAAATGCTATTTTTCCGCTGTATCTTTTCCGTTCTCTTTGCTTTATTTTTCTGTTCGTTATAAAGGAAAAGACGAAGAAAGCGAAAGACGCTTTCCCTGTAAAATTCTCTATTAGGAAAATTGATGATGCCATTTTACAAAACTGCATCACCTGAGAGAAGAAAAATTGTTCATAATAAATTCCTGTTCGAGGCTGGTGGGTTGGACATAACGTGGGCAGCAGCGATCACTTATAGCTGCTGCGTGCTCGTTTGCTAGTCTCTTGACATACAAAATAAACTTGGTATACCTAAACGATAAAAGAAGACATCACGAGGAAACTTATACTCCTTGGAATATGCACTACTGTGTGTGAAGTCGACCAAATTAACATTCCGGGAAAAGAAATGAAGACTACCAAGGGGTTGATGATAATCGGGATAATTAATAAATGTAAAAAAATACCGATGTATTTCAGTATACACACTGACGTTACCTACTCGTATTACTAGTTAAGACAAAGTATAAACTACTTAGAATTCCAATAAAAGGTTATTTTATATTGCACTGAAAATTGAGGCGGAGTTAAATTTTAAGGTCGTACGTTGCATATTTTGCCGTAAAAGTTTTAACAAGTTTCCTCCTGAGTTTCGTTCATATCATAACTTATGGGCTCCCGGTACGAGGCGGAAGCACTTTTTCACGGAAGAGTTGGGTAATTCCACTACGATCTCCTGGGAGACATTATTTAAGAAAATTTGCTGTTCATTTCTATGTAAATTGGTGATTATTTGAATATATTAAATATCATGATTTTATAAAATTAACAAAGCATCTTCAGCCATATTAACAAGTCATTATTAGGTACTGTTTTTGTACAGTATTTGTTTTCGCTGAAATAGTTTTCATTTATTTACATTAAAATAGATAGATCGAAACTTTAGAGTATGTAAAACTAAATCTCAACTAATTAACGAATCGTTTTCGTTAACTTTTATTACATTACTCATATGGCACGAAATAACCTCTGACCGTGCTGCGATTTTCAGACCTGAGCCATTTTGGGGTTAGGTAAAAAGGCAATGAGATTAAACTTTAATACTATTGGGTGAAAATTACGCTAAAAATGTTTTTTGGAACCGCATATTTATCTAATGTGACAAATGTCATACTTCTTTCGATTTTAATGGTTGTAAAAATACTTGTATGCTTGTATTAATGCTTGTAAAAACAAAATATTTCCCCAGGTGTTTTTGTCGCAGACGTTCAAAGTTTAAAGGACTACTCGTAGAACAACTTTTCGGTATGAGAGGATCAAATTACCACGAGCAACTTTCCTCTTGGAATTTATGAAAATCTTCACCGCGGAAGCCGACTGTTATTGGACACCGCTTCATTATAAGACATGCTTGTGTATATGTACGTAAACCGCACAGTACAAAATAATTATAATTGGTTGCGGTGAATGTAATAATATAATGTACTGTGTTACTTTTAATTAAGATTGTTTTACTGAAAATAGAAACATCAGTGAACACTCTGGTTTTAATTGAAATAAATGTCGAAGAAACATCAGTAAACATGAATGAGAGAAATAACATAAGCCATTAAGAGCGTCCATTCGGGCTGAAATGTGCAAAACGGCTATACGAATATTGATGCTCCAATTACAGGAAGAGCCTTTGTCTGAATATCGCGGCACTGCTGTACACGATAGTACCGGTGCACTGTGCCAAAATGGAAAAATAATTGACGAATCGAGGTTCAGTGAACTCTCCGTGGGCATCTGAAAATTGGTTAATAACAGATAACGTAACAGGGTGATATTATTAAAAGTATCCTTCCAACAAAGTCACACCTTTTTTTATATTTGGAGAGTAGCGAACGAGATGGCAGCAGTTACGAGTGACCACTCCCGCCCATGGCCATCTGCAACCGACCACCGATAGGGCTCTAGGAATGGGACTGTTATTGTGAATACAGTTAATAGGTGTTAATAGCTAATAATAATTAGTTGGTGAGTATTCGTTAGTAACAGGAACCTGGACATTTCATTTGAAATTCGAACTATAGTAACATAGTTGTATTGTTTGTTCTATGAATTATCTATTTATATTATTGTTAAAATAGAATTAGGATTTCCAAAATTAGAATTTCGAATTATGATGAAACGAATATACGGGTAAACAAAAATTTTGAACAAGCGCAACCGTAATCTAAATAAATATTTATAAGGCAAGCAAGTTACACCCCAGGGAACGCCATCGCTTCCCATCAATTAAGATTACGGCGAAATGATGACCAATGTCGCATTTAAAGTACCATATAATGTGTATGTGTATGTAGTGTAGAGCACGAGTTTGTCAGTGACAATTTCATATCATATTTGTCACCAGTGTTATATGAAAATGACCAGTTCGGCCTCAGATCTGTTAACAGAGAGTAATAATTGGGAACCTCTTGCAAAAATTGGTTACATTCTTTAGGCTGGAACACGAAATTACATCACAAACCGAACTTAGTGACAATGCTCGACCGACAATAAAGCAGTAATTGGTTACAAAAATTTTACAGTTGATATTTGATTAAACAATATTTTGATTTCATTTGTGACTTTTGTGATGGTTTCTTGTTGATGTTTTGTATTTCCGTTTGCTATAAAAAGATTTACTGTCTTACAAATACATTGTACTAAACGCGTAAAACAATGTACATATGTGGGACTTTAAACATATCGGAACAATCAAACCTTTGCAAATGTTTACCCGACCTATTCTATTAACAATTTGATTGAACGTACCAACAAACGGTCGGAGCAACCGAAACTAGCTTTAGATTTGTTTAACTGGCTAGCAATACGGACACAGCCCGCCCCCATAATGAACCTACCGATTAATTTGTGGATTGACATTTGAATAAATATATTAGTCTATATTGCAATTCAGAAAAAAATATATCTTAGACTCGCCTAATCACTGCGAACGTTTGAAAAACTTGCATCTTTTAATATAACTATTTTGCAATGCATTATAAAAATATACCTATAACTTGACAATATAGTTACACATCCATAATATAAATCTGTACAAGTATTCTCAATTTAAACGGAAACGAGGACGACATTAATATTAGATGCTGTAAATTACCTTATATTTGTTAAACCACCGAACAATGAAGACAAAGCCCGCTGTACAATGGCGGTCCCACCTGATTAGTTCTGAACTAATGAAATAAATAGATAATCGTATTTGTTCAATCTCGTCCGTAAAGCGACATACGCATGATCCGACTTAATACTTATAAAGATTAACGAATTTGAGTATGGAAAGTTCGCATGCTATTTTGTATTAGATATAATACGTATGATTATATCACTTACTATGTAATAATTTTACAATGATTTTACTAAGAACAGGCGTGTAGTTTAATGGAAATTATTTGTGATAATAAACATTTATAAGCCAATTTGAATTGCTGTCAGACGAACTGTCAAAGCGCCATACTCTCACAATCAAGCCCATGACATGTTCTGAATTACATTAACGGCGCCACTTTACATAAGGAATTATAATAAGAATCTGTCACGTTGTCATCATCCAGATGAAATTTTGCTGCTTGACTGCAAAAAGTGCCACGATACTAACACGGATCTTGCATAAGTCACTTATAAATTTCAACATGAAAATCAAGTGTATTCTGCGTAACAATGGGTAAACAACCCACATCGAGGTTGTGTTTAAAGATTAACATTTTATTAGATTCTGCTGGAGTATTAGTAAAAGCAATAAAAAGATTAATCTAGTCAATTTGTAACAAATATCGTTATGCTACGAAATTTGTAGATATATTGATAGTTGATATATCGGTAGTGAGTATTCAATATGAAAGTTAATCCTTTGAAGTATAAATCTATATTACGTAAGTATATGAATTACATTTTTCTTGCTAAACACACCGCTGGTACTGTTGTGTTCAGCTCTATTATAAGTTTTCCCGCACCGTACAAATGGATAACATGAAACAACCATGTACCATCAATTAAACGCCATACGCCTTATATTTTTTTTTTTTGCCCTTATCATATTGTTGGCTCTACGAAATTTATTGTAATTAAATTTGTAAGGCGTTTATTTGTACTCTATATATTTCTACATACAAAGGTATTTTTATGTACACGAAAAGTATTTTATTATTTAAGAAATTACACTGTCTATTTACATTTAATTTGTACATTCGGAGTCTACTTTTTCAGATCTTTCATCATGTGTTATAAAGAGATTAAAACATCATTTGAAAGCTTCCCTTTGTACATGATGCGTTCGTTCGCTAAAAAACACATTCCACTTCGAGCCATTGATGTTTCCCTGACAGCGTTCATTTCCGCTGTAATCCATTTCACATGTACCTACTCGGTTATTTGAAATGCATACCTACTATTCGATGAAGTTCTGTTCAGAGTTTTCTTCTCGAAAGTGATATTAGACATTATACCTCTAGTAATTTACATGATGTATGATTCATGGTCTAATAATGTAAAGTTTCCTTGTTTTCTCTTTATGATTAAAAATAGTAAACTTTGTTATCCGATATAGATAATCTATATATCTGAATAAATAGTAACTATCTTAAACTCTTTACGCTTAGAATAGAATATAGAATAGAAATAAGTTTTCACTAAATAAGGATAATAATTAATTATTCAACTTAGGCGAAACTAGGGCAGCCACTAGGGACCAGTAAAAGTATGCAAAATAAATGTCAAAACAATACTCAGAAATATCTTATACCTAACCGTAAATTTTACATTATTTGTTCCACATTTAAAAATACGAATATGATGACGGCCAGGCCTATTGTTTAGCCAGAGGGGCTTAATAATTCAATTAAGGGTAAGAATTTGATTCAGTGGGGAACGCCTGCTCGTTACTCAATATTGGCTGAAAATTGTTTTCCGATCGCCTGCCGATAATTAAATTATTTTGGGATTCCATTCGCAACGCCCATATTTTAAGGAGGTAACTTATAGGCACACTCACGAAGATGCTCTCTCATTGTAGTAAATATTCAGTTGTAAAAGAAAGTAGCCATAAGTAACATATCTATCAAGAAACATATTTTTTTATTATCTTTCTAAAATTTTTGTCACATATTGCGGCAGTTTCTTATATTTAAATGTATGTATATGATATGTACTACACTGAAAACTCCAATACAATATTGTGCGGAAGATATGAATATCCATATTTGTAGCTTACAATTCATAATTGTATTAAAAAGTTAACGCAATCTTATATAAGAAAGATTAAAGTAATAGACAATAGATAGGGGTGATGATCAAGGCTACATGAGAAAACTACATAAGTAACTTGTAAAATTTAAGTTGTAAAAATGGTATGAACTATCAATATGAAACTCTATCAAACTCTATGAAATGGAACTTGTATGGATTAAGCACACACGAAATGATTACTTCTTCACATCTACAATGCCTTGGCATCTTGTCGTCTCACGGCGTTTTCTTACGCCGTCATGTTGCCTCTCTGCCGTTCTCTTTATCTTTACAATGTATATTTATATTGTATATACTCATATATTATTTTAATAAGAAAAAAATATTTACAAACAGAACGTTTTTAGTTATTTTATTCCATATTTATTTGCTACTTATCTTTAAACATAAATGCGACTACCATCAATTTAAATACACTGCTATCCTAAGCGTTAAGTGACTCATTTCCTTAATAGCAATTCAAGAGTAATGCTGACATCGAATGGTTCTGACAGTTCTCCATTTCTTTCGAGAGCCGGGAACATCTTTTATCAAAATAGGTATTGGCTATTAATTTTGTTCGGTTTCTTTTTCAATGATTGCCGAGAACAAGGCAATGAGTTGTAGTCACTAGAGAGGGATAAGAACACTAAAAAACTACCTTCAACCAAATACACTCGATTGTATTTCGACGAATTTCAGTAAATGTACCTCGGAAATAATTGGCGCTATTCATAAAATATTGAAGTGCAACTCGACATTCGGAACGGTAATATTGTCAATAGCTCTTGTCATAAACCAATCGACCCTTTAATTAACTTAACTTGAACTTTCGCTTGAACTGTTAAAACTAGATTTGACTAAACTCTTGGTCTAGTGTTTTAGGTGCCTGCGAAACCGGAGGTCGTGGGCTCGATTCCCATACAGGACCAACATTTATGATGAGCAAATTTATTTGTTCTGGGTCTGGATGTAATAAAAATATATCTATAACTATTATATAGTAGACATATTTGTATATTAAACAGTTGTCTTGTTACCATATTTCACTTTCGGCCCAGTTTAGGATCGCATGACCGTGTGTGAAGAGTGTCCCAAAATATTATATTATTATTAATTCGCGTTTATTTTATTTACCTTTCGTTTCTGATACTTTTATTTTTACGTGTTAATTATGTTAATTTTAGTGCGTACAATTGTATGCCGTAATTGTATGCCACGGAGTTTAAATACAAGGGTATTGCTACCGTCCTTATAACTAAAGTAATCCCATTTGGGCACAGATGATAAAAATTCGTGAAGAGTAAACATAAAATTATTACTTTTTTATAATATGTATAATCTGCTGTAATTAAAGTAGAACAGATTAAAAAAGTACGAGTGAGATGTAAATAATCTCATTACATCATAGCGTTAGAATAGCCTATACACAAATAAAGTACATGTTTGTTAAACATACACAGAGTAGTATCTACTAACATACGAGTACGAGTTTTTAAATATATTCTGTACACCATTTTTCTTGCCCTTTGATCTGTTTATATTTGAAACAAAACTAAATAATTTTGTATGAACGTGAAAATAGCAAACTTCATAATACAATTTAAGCGTGACGCGCTTAATGTTTACGCTCGGCGTCAACAAAGTTTATTACATTGCGGCCGGCGGTCCTTCCTAATTTTCAGCAACGGCCCCTGGACGCAGGGACTGTAACCTATTAACAGTAACATAATTTGCCCACTCGTAAACGTATACAGAATATTACAGAAAATTGTAAAAGTAGTTGTTCCACTATGAAATATAAACAAGCATCATTTGCTACATTTCTACTGTGAATTATTGACGTTCCTCTGTAGGCATTTTTATTCAATCCTTTTATTATTCCACTAGTGGTCATAGTGAGGTTTTAAGTGTAACACGCTAGCCAACTGCGAATTGGCCGACTTCACACAACTTTATAGAGAAATCTAAGGTGTGCAGATGTCATTATAGCGAGTATTATTTAATTTGTAACTTATAAAACGCACGTAACTTTGAAAAAAAGCCCGAGATGCGTGGCAAGATTTCTTTAATAATATTATATCGTAATATTATATCGTGCAATTTATTTAATAATATTATATCGTAATTTGAAATTGGCTAGAAATACGAGGGCAATTTTTGTTTATAAAAAACCGCAGTGGCCTCGATTGATACTGTTAGATTATCGGCCATTATGTTATACACAAAATCAATTTTAAATTTATCCATGTCACTTTCTGCCAGTTTACTAACTTGGTTCATAATATGAAACAAAAGTTTTGTTCGGGACGGCATAATTTATTTGTGAATGTTTGGAGTGAAACTTTCTAAATGGCTTTTCAGTTATTTAATGGAACAACATACGCCGAACACTTGTTTCAGTGACAGAACAGTGGTTTTATTGGATTTTAAAACAAGAATTCATTTAGATTGAAAATCAATTATGGCCACTAACCAATTACAGTAATGCTTAGATTGCGCTTGCATTTCTTTTTAAGTAAGACTTATAAAATTTTACACAAATTAGTGTTTAAAGTGTCTTGAAAATCTTATCGCAAGAATTTCAAAGACAATTTTTGTAATTGTTTATTTATTATAATGCTAAGTAATTATCGTCGCGCGTATAAATTTATGGGATTTTTTTTGTACTTTACATGTTGCAAAGTGAAGTATTGTGAATTTGAACTTCAAACTTCGAATTCGGATTTTCATAACAGAAGCTTTTTCTGGTACATGAAAATAAATAATATGTTCAATATAACGTCTGAACGGATACAGTAATATAAATTGAGAACGACCTTGAACGATAGAAATTTCTAAAGAAGTAATGATCAGACAAAAATGGCTATTGTATTATATTTTATTGTTTGTTATCAAATGCCGGTCCAACAACAAAGGCCGGGCTGTGCACGAAAAATTCTATACCTACATTATACTTTCAGTATTTTTAGTTCGTTACGTAAAAGGCTATACCATTAAATACTTACAAAGGGAAAATAAAACGTAGGTTTGCGTTTAACACTTATCATTATCGTGCCTCACGTATTTAAATGCTGAATTTCTGTTAAAAACACTTAGTCGGCGCTACCAAGTTGTTAAATTAAAAAAATGTTTTTATGTAGTTTTATTTCACGCACGTCAAGAATATTATAACAAATTGTAAATAGAATTTATAGACGACAGATCAGTTCCACGGCCGTTCGTTAATAGCCAGTACACTGTAATGGTAGTGTTAATTAAATACTTAAATAGTAATTAAAAAAACACTATTTCGTATCAGATTACAATAATTATAAGTAAAGCCCGAGCATTAGGGGTGATCAAATACTACTACCAAGATGGAGTGCTCACAGGTTCACCATGTGCGCGAATTATTTCCAAGAATTCCGGTATGTTGTGGAAATCATCATCAACTCATCACCATCTCCTCTCCCTCTTCCTCTCGATTAGACTGACGATCTGCTGTTTATTGACTAGACTCATTGCGATGTACCAATTACATGACAATTTTCTTTATAACCCAATATATAT
>DWDX01001032.1:0-20955 GCA_018245675.1 Agara michaeli | reverse complement strand
CGGTGAGCCTATTGCCATGCCACCGGGCACACATCCAGACTCTGAGTCACTACTAGAAATTCTAAATTAGAAAAATGTATGACATAACGTCATGGCAATATTATTATATCCTTCAAAAGAACGTACCACGATTTCGGCAAGTGAAACGTCGGTATGCATATGGATATCGTGATCCAATATATTAAAGCAATTCATGTCGGCGTCTCGATTCTTCGTGATAAAAATAGGTGCTAATGTGATGAGGCGCCTAATAAAGGCGACGCTCCCGTGGGTGTCACAAAGGAGCGCTGTAGAGGGCAGGTTTCGAGCGACGCGACCCCGACTGTATCTAATTGTCTCGGCAGCGCGAACGGCCGATCTCTGACCTCGCGATACACATATCACCTACATTGAGACAAGCGAACTTCTGATTTCGTCCGGCAATTGCGACTTGCATGGCGCTGTGACTCGCCGATAATTGTATACGACTTTTAATGAGTCAATCCCGAGGTATTAAAAAAAGGGGGATTATTTTGAGATTAATCTTTCCGATTCTGTAGCTTGATAAAATTGTTCGCGATAATGATATGTAAATTTGTGATTTGAAATAGACTCGAGATATAAGAGTCGCGTTATCGTGATTATATCCACTGTGCAAAATTTAGGCTGGTTTGCCCGCGGTAATATTGCAAATGTCGTAATAATATACGATTTGTTTCAGTATAAAATTATATAATACATATGTACTAAAAGTATCTATATATTCGGTTTCCTACATTTTGAGCAGGCATGAAGCTACGTATGTATGTGTGTATTGTAGTTTTTTCTACATAACCTGAACTAACTTTTATATTGCCTGAATTCAGTATTGTCCTAAATGCCAACCATCTAAGATTTTCGCAGGCCCACATCCAATAGACACGTTATCAGTAAATAAAAATATGAACATTTATTACTAGCCAATGAGTTTATAAACAGATTACACCTAAATAATTCCGTTGAAAAAGATAAGTCTGTTATGACTACATAACCGAGGGTGAACTGTACATAATATATATTCCACGTTTAAAACTCGTCCTCATACAGTGTTAACAAAAAAAAATCATATACGATTTTAATGTACGCCATCGAAACTAGTATTGAACCGTCAAACTTACAGTGACGATTGCTATCAAGAACGGATCCGATGAGGCTCGGGCGCGCTTGGCTTTTTGCGGTGTCACGGCGATAATATCGTTGCATCGCGTGCTCGAACAGCGGTCGCCTGATAAAATACCTGTCGGTAACATCCGAGCCGACGGCACTTCGACGGCATGACTCGTCAGCATGACACCGCTGCTTATATTTCGAATTGATCGTACGCTCCAAGTTTTGAGGCGCACTAAGACGTCTTTGACTTTATCAAAAATATATATTTTTAATCACATACAGTCGGTTAAGTATATGGCAACACGCGAACTTGGTAGCTGTAAATTTCGTGTTAACAAGAAATCAATTATAAATGATAAGTATCAATTCAATACTCAATGCCACAAAGATAGTACAATAACCGGTGGTATGACGGTTGTGATTACTTAAAATTGAATTTACTTACTTATCAGCAAGTTGTTCTCATCTAGCTAGTGTTGTAATTGGAAAGTTTAAAATTATAACAACAATATAACTCTACATACAAAAGAATGTTATACTGTTTGGTTTATAAGCGATAATGTACCTACTTGTCGCGTAAAGGAAGCTCATCAATCTCCATATAAAGTGGAGTTTGATAGCGCAGTGTGAAATTTAAACGCGACGTGATAACGATGATAAAATTATAACATATGGTAAAACAACTTTACACACGATGGAAAGAAATTGCAATATCATACACAATTTCACACAGAGTAAAAAATATTGCGCATTTAATTTGACACGCACGTTGTTACTGGTTGTTTATTATTAAAAAGTATATATCATATGCTATTTCTCGTAATACACACAACTGAACTCTTCAAACTTCTTCCTGATATCCTTTTATTATAGAAAGAGATTAAATATAAAAACGAAGGAGGATAGATAGGACTATAGACATAATTCAATCTTGGTGTGAAACAAGTTGGTAATCAATCATTGTAATGTATGTTTTGAGTGTGAAATGTTAAAATTAAATAATGTTATATATCATTGTTAGTATTTAATCATATTGAACTAAAAATGAACTTAATAAATGAAGATTATTTGATTCGTATACTTCATTACAAAATTACAAAAATATAGAAATTGAGCAGTATATATGTGCATTGCACACACAACTTTAGAATTTCACTAAATAATTGATGAGTAGAATTTTATGCTTTGATAGTAAATTTGGATGCATCAAGTTTACGTTTATCTGAACAAATTCAAATGGAGGAGCTACTAACTGTATAAACATTTATTAATCGAAGGTTTAATTAACATTTACACATAATGGAAGAGAAAGCCAGCGCTGTTTGGTGAGTTTCCAAATGATAATTGCTATTAAATTATTGGGTACCAGGAATAACATTTTATAACTAATGTAATCCATTAATATTGCACAAGTACTAATATTACTTTGTCATTGAAAGTGGGGCCTAAGGTATTATGGAAATGGATGTCGGACGATAAAGCGATCAAGAGTCTCATCACACTACACTGGAAAATTCCAAGGATAAACAACAGTCGAGTGACAAAATATACAATCCGGACCAATCACTTAGCGAACCCTGTAGACATACTGTGGGCAAATTTGCCGAAACTGTTCGAGGGGCAGCCGCACCCGTATCGCTTGACCGTTGTGATTGGTTTTTTCTGAACTGGATGACGTTAGCTTCATGTGTGTATTTGAAAAGAGTAAATATTTTCATGCTAACATTATGTGTATCTTGTTGGCATTTAGACAGTACGTTTTAATACCATTTTATGACTTTTTTATAAAGGGTGATCATAGTTAATTGAGAACTATTTTTCATTACATCTGAAATTGTTCCGAAATTAAATCAGTATAAGAAAGGATATATTTTGTTCCATATTTTAAAACCTACATATTTTGCTTACAGGCATGAATATGCCTTCATGGCAAGGTAGTATTTTATTAAATTACATCTGAAAGACAAATACAGTTTGTTGAAAATATGTTGTTCCAATAAATCTTGAAATAAACGCTAGTAGATAATAGTTAATAATATTGTTGCTCACTTCATATTGCCAATTGCCATTTTTTTTAGCAATATAATTGATTTCTATACGACATTAATATCAAAAATAGATTGTTGTGTAAATGAATACAGCGATAATTCATTAATAAGGTAATTCAAATCAACAACTATGTTGATTTTTGGGGCTGAAACGGAATCTTAAACTAGATTAACCAACCCAATTAAAAATATTACTTCAAAAAAAAGAAATTCAACAAGGCAATGAGTGGTATGGTAACACACAATAAAAGACACCAGGAGTGTGTCACTGCTAGTTTGGATGACTAATCTATCTATAATAAGTGTTTCCTTAAACGTTGTCATGAGAGATACTCTCATGAGCATAAAGGCTGTTAATATATGACTAAGCTTTGCGAAGGACCTTTATATTTGTCTATAAATGACTGAAGACAGTTTTAATAGAAGGTCAAGTGTGTAATGTAAATTTACAATTGATACAATATTACAAAATGTATATATTTTTTAATCTAGAAATATTTTTGTAAAATTGAAGGTGTATTAAATAATGGGATTTCAAAATATATGTGTTCTGTACACGAATTTTGTTGATACAAAGCAAATGTAGACCAGACATCATATCACAAGTAATTGAATCAGTGTAAACAGTAAATATGGCATTGTTGCAGTGGTTCTGTTATAAGACGGCTTGGACATGAACATATTCTACAGACCCCATATGCAGGTCTCTATTTTTCATTGAACAATGTAAGGAAACACCATATATATTCCTTAACGACACACAAAGACAATTTGAATTATCATTGTGTGCAATGTTGTGTTATATCCTTGTGATAAGATGTGTGAGTGTGTTCAATGAAATATTTTATTATACTCAAACTATACCAAAAAGTGATTATCGAATAATTGGTAAGTACTAGTTTAATATTACATTTTTATCATGTAATTGTATGTATGCAATCGTTTCAATTCATACAATTCGTTAACACACGAGTTTTGATTTTCATATGTTTTGTTAATATATTATGCCTATTTCGTATTCATATACCTGTTAAATATAGGAGTTATGTGTGCAATGTTTTATGAAATTTGTAAAACTGAGATGTGTCTCCTGTAAAACTTCATTAAAGCGTTAAGTTATTGACCTCGAATACAATTAGTAAATATAATGAGAATAAATAATTCTATTATGGCTTTTTATATACATTTTATGCCATTTTACAAGCACTATAGCAGTATAGAAGTATAATTTTTTTGCGAGTATTGTGCACACATATGTATGCAATATAAATATAATTATGTTACCTACATATTATGATGTTATAATTAATATTCAGATTGGATGTTTTTTCAATGTTTTTAGATCATTTATAGAGAATCAGAACGATTTATAAAGAGGATATCAAAGCTTTTGAGAATTTCATAGTGTTGTTGTTTTGTGAATTTTATAGTGTTTATAGTTTAATGTTGAACTTAATTATTCATATAAAATTCTACTCATTTTTACAAATATCCTAGACAGTAGTTTTAATATTCACAATGAATGAAAGAAGTGATATTGAATTTTTTAAACTAGTTATTTAAATAAGTTACATACATAAAAGCAGAATAGTATATGTATTTCCCTTTCCATAATTACCATTTTTATGTAAAGCTAAAATGATAACATACTCATTAATATACAAAAATTAAAACCACAATTGATTAATGAAGATGTGTTTTAAAATAGTCTAAATTACGATTAAAAATCACTAATTCGTTCCAGAAGTCCAAACCAATAGACGCTTTCATTTCCACACGGAACAAACCATGCATTCCAGCATACTGATGAGTTTGAAGAGAAAGCTAATAAGTACAATAATTTGTCAATTGTGTTATGCTATTTCGTGTAAATGACTATAAACTGAGCATTCTAAACGGACAAATGCATGGGCGAGCTGGAATAGAACTGGCATCGATGTAGGTAAATGTTCCAACGGATTCAAATCATGGGTGCGGCCACGCGGAAAAGGAAATATATGTATAGGCCTACCGAGCAGCAACAACTTTATATCCTTGGAGGCCTGGATGCCATCTTCCTTCAGGTTCCTCTCGATCTGTCGGCTTCGGGCAGCCGCCGCGCGCTCTTCGGCTGACTGAGCGCACCCCATTTTGGCAACAGCTTCTGTGCCCTGGCCGCCGTCCGCCCCGACTCCCGAGCCGGGCGCGCCCTCACCGCTCCCTCTGCATACGCTTCGAGCGCGTCTTTCCGCCCCGGTCTCGCCGGACCCACCCTACACAACGTTAACACTCAACACAGTAACCTAACTGAAGCTACCACTTTACACTGTCCCGCCTCGGTATTTACGCACTCTACGACTGAAAAACGACTACACCTGCCTTACTTTCACGAATATCCACCGCACACGACACTAAAACGCGTAACGACAGCGTAAGCTTTAATTGATTTTATGAATTCGCATAAGATAATGGCGGCCGGATGACAAGCACCAGCTCCACTCCGTGACGACTGACGGCGACCGCGCCCCGCTCGACTGACATTCGGCTGCGTTCGGTACTCTTCGTTCCAACTCGCTCACACATGCGTAATGTACATCGCATGCGAAAGAGAACAAAATCTAAAATATTCTTTAGCTTGATCAAAATAACAAGGAAGACTGAAAATTTATAGGTAATTAACAAAACAATTTATAAACAGTGTTTAATCCATTTTATCTTTGTAAATTTAATAATATTATAAACCCTTGAAACACATTTTAATTAAAATGGAATTCATAAGATTTTTAATATTTTAATTGAATCTATTATTTTTACCAATAATGCATTAGATACGTTAAATACCTTTTTTTAGTTTAAATGTAAAAAAAAATCAATATGCACTAATTAGAACCATATTTTTTATGATTTCGGTTAATCTATAATTGAAGTTAGTTCTGCTATTGAACACTAGATGGCACTACACAATTTTATTGCTTTCCAAATTCTTAATAATCATTACATAAATATTATGATGAATAACAAGAACCAGTTGAATATTGAATTTAATATGAACATTTTGATAATATTTCTTATGGAATAGGCTTTAATTTGGTTGCTATAAACTTTCTGATTACGTAAGTATATAGAACTAGACAGTTAATTAACAATAATACTAATGTTGCATTTATTCAAAACACTTTACTTTTGTTCCAAGAATGCAACACATGATTCGAAGTACTCCAACAAAACTTTGGCACAAGTCCAGTTCATGCGATATTCATTTCAGAATACTCCTTTTTACGAATTCCACATAAAATATGACACTTTTTTGTTCAAAAAGAAGAGTAAGTAATATAAGTCGAAAACAACGACGATGGCTGAGTTGGATAATATGAAAATATCAGAATAAACTACTATTTACTAGTTGGTATGTCTAATGTTATATTTATAATGCTTTTTATTGTCATTTGGTTTGTAACTCGCAATCACACGTTAGTATTGTACTTGAAAATATATATGTAATACACTTCTCGTGCAAATGTAGTATGAAGTATGTAATGAACATCTGCATCTTCCTCGGAGATTTTGCCTGCTGCCATATTTGTTGCATTGTTATTTCCTTGGGCTTAGAAGAAAAAAAAATGTTCCCTACTAAATCTATTCACCCTAAGTGTTACGGCAATTATAACTCATTTTTCCAAATAAAGTTTTTTGTTTTGTTTAGGAACACGTTTTATTTTCATCTATATTCGTAAACACATTTATGAAAAGTATTTTATTTCTTTCGGTAAACATAATTTATACGTTGAATTAAATTATTTATGGACATGAATCTTTAAATTATTTTTGGTAAAATTTATTTGCTACATAAATTTACGTTTAGGTTTTCTTTCAAAATAGTGATACTAAAGATATTTGGATAGTGATTATAGGATACTTATTACTGTCCCATAAATACTTTTATCGTGATAATCCGAACTCATCTGTGATGATGCTATAAACAAATAAATAAATGAACGACATTCGTACACGTTCTATAATTTGTCTGTAGAATGTTAGGAATAAGGTTCCAACAGCACGCCGTTTCGAAACTCTGAATTAAACAAAATTAAGTAGATGGCAATGTGTATTCATTCTAACCCATCCGCCAATCCAAGCCACTTGACTCTACAATATGGAGAGTAATGTAGCGATTGATGGAAAAAGTTGGTATCAAACTAGTTGTCATCATACAAGTCGTTTGAGTTTGAAACAAGGCATAACATGAAATGTTTTTCTATTGTATCTTGTTCGTTAATTATAATTCAATGAGAATTTATTGTACTTAAATCATTATCTCTGATAAGTAATTGTCAATATACTAGCTATCAATTTCTTGTGTGATTCACACATTTAGACATTCAGAATCCAGTATTGTAGATCATCCAAGAGTTCTAAAGTATAATGTATCTAATATAGGTAAAGTGATTGTATATCCAAAACTACCTGAAAAAGAAAATCATAAAAGCAACAAGCGAAATTTGACAACGTCGCGTTGCGTCGTTGGCGTACCGGTTCACCGTCAGCGGGGCTGAAGTCGATACAGCTTCGGCCGGTGTGCGCGCGCATGTCATCTATAAAAGAGAGAAAGGAAGGCATCATTACCAAGAAGCAGGAGTTTGATGTCCTTCGCTGCCTGTATACCGTCTTCCTTCAGGTTCTTCTCGATTTGCTTACTGCGTGCGAGGGCAGCTCGCTCCTCGGCGGATGAGGCGCAGCCCATGGCGATAGCGCGCACGGCCTGGCTCGCTACGCGCGGCAGCGCCGTGCTCCTTGCATGCTCCCTGGTCGTCGTCGCGCGCAGTTGGCGCCGCGCACGCGCTCGTTCGCGCACGCGAGCTCTGATTAGATTTGGAAGCGCACGAGCGCCAAGTTAGCACGCGAGCCGTGTGTCTACCGGCTTGAACCTCGGCGTGCACCGGGTAATGTCCTTGTGACGTGTGGCTAGCGAAAACTAGTGGATGTGACACCGTGGCGTGGGTCCGCGAACGAATGGCGGATTGCGCAGGGTTACAGCGCCGCGCGTACTGCGCACGCTCGCCGCCTCCGTCACGCCACCAGCCAGAGCACGCCCGCCGCCCGAAACCCCCTAATACACTAATTACACCCCTCGCTACGGCTATCTCGACACCGGTCTGCGTTTATTTGAAACGGCACATTAAAAGCAGACGATGCAATTATAGCACTTAATGCTAACACAAGGATCAGCGTATTAGTGATACTGAAGATGTACTGTAAATCGAAAAACCTAATTATACTTTAATAACTAGGTAGGTGTTAGATACTAAAATAATAGATATTATATATTCTACCGTTGGATTAAAATTATAATGTCTCTACTAATGAATCACGATAACAGAATAAAACGGCATTTTTTTCGTAAAATGCTTGAGTTAATAAACGATATATTAGTAAATTTAACATAAATTAGAAAAGACTAGGAACAAAGCAAAGTTATGGCGTATCAGGAACGTCTAGTTGCATAGCGATGTTGGGACCACTGTTCGGATACTGAATTTAAATGCCCACTAATGTCCGTGAAGTAGGTCGTTAACTGATTGCAACGAAAAATAGGTTTTGTCAATTTCACAAGTCATGTACTGATGGCTACCTGGTTTTAACGCAACTCTAACTACAAGTAGAAATAACAATGGTAAATAATTATTGTAATTGCAAGAAACAGGTCAGACCTCATCTGAAATACTACTACCTTTAGGCGGATGCACCTAAATATAATTTGACTATATTATTAGTTAGCTATATTAGTTAACAAATTTATTATTTTCTGTGGGAAGGGAGTTAACTCACTGCACCACTTCCAAAATACTGGAGGATCACAACCTACTTCGGAAAGTGAGTCTATCGGGCTTAGACGGTACATAACTAGGCTGTAACACCGACCGTTCCCCCACTACGCTGTGAGGTCCAGCGTGAAGCTTAAATGGCCTGATGGCCTGACGGGATTGGAAAGGACCTGAGTAAGCTCCCAGTTTACTCGTGGCAAAAAACCGCCTAATACGAGCGAGAATGGCGTCTTTTGGTTTCGGAGGCCAAGACTTACTTTGGGTCGCTGTGCCAGGACAAGTAAGTATACTCGGGAGTTTTGTACTCGGCAAATGAGTGATTTAATCGTCCGTTGAGCTAGCCGCCAACGGCCAAGGCTACTGTCATTCGAAATATGAATATGAATTTATGTTATTACAAACTTATGGCATCGCGTCCTTTCCACAACGCCAGCGGCAGAACGGTGAACCTGAACGGGTTCCTACCCGTTCATACAGTATGGCACCACGTCTTGTGGTGGTGTCTTTTGCACAACGACAATAGCAAAGCGGGAAATCTGAACAGATAGGCCATAATGGATTTTATATGAATTCTACCAGGAACGTGATGGAATATTTAAATGGTAATGACATGTATAGAAAATAAATTATTAACAGTGTAATATTATTGCTGTTTAGACTACACTTTACAAAAGTTTCATGTTCTTTAATAATTAAAATTATAATTTACAATGTTTATAGAAACATAGTGCATGATTATTTAGTATTTACGTAGAAAATTACTAGACTTTATTCTCCCAAAAAAAAAAAATCTCCCGTAATTATCCTACGTAACTGACAATTGACAGTGAATAGTCTCTATTAAAAGTTAAAATTTCGTTTTACGCTGTGTGGAGTGGCCTATACAACAAAAATATTAAACTGTTACATATAATTTTTTATAGATGCAATTACTTTTTATAGATATTCCTTCTCTTTCCTGAACAACCCCTGAAATTCTCTGAAAAAATTAGCAATTAATACTTCATTTCCTTCACTATTGAATGACAGATTTAAAAAATCTAGGTAATCTATCAGTATCAATTAGGGATGTGAGATTAGTGGAAAAGAATCGATTAAATAATAATCGATTTTCCTTTCTTCAAAATTATTCGATTTGTCTAAAATCGATTCTTGTAACTATAAATAATCGATTTTCCGAAAGAATCGATTTTTTTGTATTACTTAGAAGTACTTGCTTTTCATATTCCAATAATAAACCTAAGAGATTCATATTAATAATTTACCAGAATAAAAATCAAATAAAACTATATGAAAAAAAAAAATCAATTCTAAACTAAAAATCAAAGGCAATGTTTTCTTAACATTTCAAGGTAGGGAATTAGGAAACCAAGTAGCATTATTGATACAAATTTTAGTACTTTTAAACGTTTTACTCATTCGATTTAAATAACAATCGATTATTTTCTAATCCCTAGTATCAGTCAGGCTCAAATGAATCTAGTGATTTATTGTCATGTCATTAGTGGTATTCTTTGGCTAATTTACACACTAGAGTAAATAAAATTTTATAGAATAAAAGATATGGATTCTGATGAAGAAGTCGAAGACACTAAACATGCGGTGGGTGTACCGGGAACTATTATTCTTATCAATGCCCATGGTAACTCAAAATACAACATATTCCCTGTTGCACATGTCGCGACTTGTCGGCTTATCAAACAGTATTTACGTTTATCGAATTCACAAAATGTAAGTGTTTGTATTTATGGTACTGAAATGCCATCTAATTCGAGCTTCGACGCGAAAAGTGTTATAGAAATATTTCCTTTAACAACTCCCACTGTGGATAACTATAAAAAGCTCAGAAATTTCGATATATCATTATACAACGAAGTGAAGGAATTGAAGTTATCGGATGTGCTTTGGCAGTGTAGTAAAATGTTTTCGAATTTCAACAAGCAACTCTCTAGTCGCACTATTATAATGCTGACACAACTTCGCACACCGCCCATTGCTGCAGATCATAAAGCGACATTAAATCGAGTCATGGACTTGGTTGAATCAAATATCGATATAAAAATTGTGAATGTATCTAATGAGGAATATAAAATAGACCAATTTTATGAAAACTTTCTTCTTGAAGCAAACAAGGAAGAAGACTTTAAAGTACCACTTCCGATGTGGGACAGTAAAGAAATAGAAAAAACAATGCACAAACAGTCTGATCGTCATTTAGCCGTGGCTAAAATGAACTTTGAAATTGGCGGTGGATTTTCTATTGGTGTCGGAATTTACAGACTGTTAAAAAGTAGTGGATATAAGCAACATAAAATGACTAATTTGGATCGGGATACAAATGCCATTGTCAATAGTATAACGAAAAAATTGAAAGTCAATGTGACTAATAACGATGTTGATAGCGAGCAAAGTGTACTAGAAGAAGTTCCTTTATTAAAATCGGAAGTACTTCACTATCAGGAATATGGTGGTGAAAGAGTAGAATTCACAGATGTAGAATTAAAGACAATGAATAACCCTTTTGGTCCGCCTATGTTGAAACTTTTTGGATTCAAACCAGCAAGATATGTTTGTAAAGAAAAATGGTACTTCAAAATGAGTTATTTTTTGTTCCCAAATGAAAGTTCAGTAGAAGGTTCTACCGTAGCTTTTAATGCTTTACATAAAGCTTGTAAAGCTATGTCCGTTGTTGCTATCTGTGTTTTATGCACTAGAGTTAATTCCAAACCTACATTGGTTGCGCTTTCTCCTACAACAAGACCACTGGGTCTTGATGTTGAGTTAGGGTTTGATGTCATTATCTTACCTTTTGTAGAAAATGTCAGAGAGGTGCCAAATATTATGGAAAATGATGATGAATCGGCAACAGTAGACGAAGCAAATAAATCTGTAATGAGGGATATTGTGGAGTGCTTGAGATTTGATTATAAACCCGACATGTTTGAGAATCCAAAACTACAGGCGCAATACAGAACTTTGGAAACTATAGCACTAGATGAAGATATTGAGCCATGTATTGATACAACACTTCCTGATCCAAAGATGCTTAATGGTGTGAATGGGGATTTATTTGAAGAAATTTTTGGAACCTTTGCAGCACTCTCTGTTAAAAGGTCTGCTCCATCCAAAAATTTGCCATGTCCTTCTGCTATAAAAAAACGAAAACCGGGAAGTAGCAAAACAACCAAAGTCCTTGAAATAGATGAAGACTTATTGCAGCATAAAATTCAGACCAGAAGTGTAGATACATATAAAGCAGCAGAGTTGAAAGATATTCTCAAAAGCAAGCATATTGAAGCACTGCCAGCTTTGACTGGATTAAAAAAAGCTGAGCTTGTTGATCTTGTCTATAAATATTGTTAAAAATAAATTTGTAATTTTTTATATTGTTATATTATTTATAAATAAAGATATTGTAACCGATTAATTAATCTTTATTTCAAATAAATTTTCTAACAACATTATTAAATATATAAAGAACCGTCAGCAGGGCCTAAGTGATGAATACCAATTAACAAAGCATCCACAAGTGTCCAGACACCAAGTCCACCAAAGCTGAATAATTTTCCAATGCCTTCTTGCCAATGGCCGAGGTAAAACCTGTCTGCACCAAAGCCGCCTAATGTTAATGCTAGAATGAGAGCAGTTCCCCATCTAGTTCCGGCTGTCCAGGAACATTGGATTTTCTTCAGAAACTTCCTCTTGCCTAAGCAAAGTACATCGTCAGACACTGTGCAGTTAGTTCTGTAATAAACATTACATATTAATGTTATTATTAAGACATTTACATTACAAGAGTATAGCAATTGATTGAATGATTATCAGTAATTGTAAAACCTAACAACGACATACCCCATCACCCCACGTCCCAAACGGGGTAGGTAGAAAGCACCGGGTGCCAAATATCTCTGTCCATACAAAGCTGACGTGTTTCGTCTACATAATGACTATGTTCACGCTAGACAATGACTTACAAATAAAACTTTGTGGGTGATGCCAGTGAATTACAGTTTGCTTTTTGTTCACAGCGATGTTCCCATTTCTCTGTTTGGTAACAAAACCTGCACATGGCTGTCCTGTTGAATGTTTTCGATCCCTAAACAAAATAATATATATTAATATTATCAGCACTGAGAGAGCTTGTGACTATTACAAAATTATTTTCAATATGCAGCTTTCATGGAGCCTGCTCTCCAAGGCCTTGCACATAATTGCTCCATGTTTACACATACTATTATAATAAAGCTAAGGATTTAATACACACACAAACAACACCCTTAATCTCTAGAACCATCAGTCCCATTTCAAAAATTACTGTTTCATTTAATAGTACAATTCTTGAGAAAGAATACCTAACTATCATCAAACTACAGTAGTTATAAGGAAAGATGGATGTCTGTTTGTAATAAACATGGGTAATTTTAAAGTTAGGAATAATGCTATCTCCCAGGGGTCACTATCCCCTCAGGTTGAGAAATGATATACTACCCTATTCTATTGCATGTGAATGGTGCACTGCGGTACTGCAGGGAGCCACTGTCCCGACTCTAGCATTGCCCCATCACAAATTGGTTAAGGTTTCTGTTAATTAAATATTCGTCATCTCTTTTACTTTACATTTATATTTGAATTAATTAATTTAACAAGGAGTATCCAGTAATTGGTTCAATCACATTAAAATAATCAGAGTTTTAGTCATTTTCAAGTACTACAAGTTACAGACCAGAGTTAATAAAGTGCTATATCAGCCACTCTAACAATAATTTTTTTTTAACATTATGACATAAAACATAAAACAAAAATATTGGTAAAACATCCATTTCTTGCTTATAAATGAGCCTTAAGGTAGATCATAATTTTCCTTACTTCCATAACATAAGAAAACTCCATTTACTTACATTGCATATTATTTTCGGTTTGACAACACACGAGTAATTGTACAATCCTCCATACTGACAGTCTATGCTCCTATCACAAGTAATGCAGGGGTAAAGTAACGAGGAACAATCAGATGTATTATCTTTGTCAACTGATGGACAGTTCTTCAAGTAATCATCATTTCCACTAAAATTGACTACTTTATTACTTGTATCGTCCTTACTTTTGCTTTCCTTACTATGAATATCCATATCATTATTTGCTAAAAAAGATACGATATTAATGTAATTGTTCGTACTGTTATGCACTCCAAATTGCAATCTGCAAACATCACAAAATAATGACTCGAAATGGCAAACTCACCCATATTTGTTGTATGAATTGTATTGAATATAACTAGGAGTATTAAAACACAGCAGTCTCTGATATTTATTCGCAGCGGCATAAATCTAGGCATAATTACAGTTTTGTTAACTGGTACTTGTTATATACAAATCAATAATTTCAATGTAACATATTCACATCTTAAGAGTAGTATTCATGTTCCCCACATTTTATTTTACTAACAATCAATATCGAAGCTTTTGATTAAAAACTGTTACATATTTCATTAACCGTTGAACAAATATAATATTTGTTTTTACTATTACTACGATAGATCGTCTTTATTCGACATAATCAACATATACATCCAAAGTACATTTAAGTGATATTTAGCAATCGTTGTCGTTGTCATTGTCAAATTTGACAAACGTATATCCTGGACTTTGTAAATTGCTAATGGCAGTGTATAGAAATTCACAGATTATAAATTTAATAAAACATATAATATTTCCTGAGGTGTGTGACGTCTGCCAACCCCGCAGCCCCGCACTTGGCCAGCATGGTAGACTATGGCCTAAAACTCTCCCATTATGAGAAGAGTCGCGCTCCAGTAGTTGGCCAATGGAACAGTTGAAAAAAAAGATGTCCTCTAAGCTTCAAACTATTTTTGTATCAAGTTTTAATACAACCAGCTCAACGGTTTGCCATAGAACGAAAAGTATGGAGCAGTAAAGTAAACGTAGGTATGTTTCTTCGTCTCAGCAGCTGTCGGCCAAATGTTTGGCTGAGTAACTTTTGTTAAAAAAAGGAACCATGTTCATTCTCAGGTTCGACTTAAGTTTTTGTCAGACTGGAAATGTCCTTTATTTAAATATCCTTTGGATTTTGGCATTCTTAATGTATTGTATTACTTAAGCCACGAGTTAAAAATCAGACTTTGTATGATTTACTGAAATGCAGTCAATATGTGAAATGTCGCTTACTTTCCTAGATAAAATTAAAAATGGCATGCAATTTTTTTTACTTTGTATGTAAGTTAATTTTTGCTGCGGGTCTGATATGCCTAATTTAATCTAATCACGATTTTATGTATTATTTGACTTTTTCTAATTGCTGCCATGCGCCACAACTGCATGGTCATTAATTTAGTACAAGACAGGCATTAAATAAATTTACTCCTATGATTGTTATAATCAATTATTTTTATTATCAAATATTTTTATTAATTATAAATCAAAAATTATATTTAACACGCGCACAGCGCTTAATAACAAATCAAAAAAAAAATACAGATGAATTGAGAACCTCCTCCTTTTTTTGAAGTCGGTTAATTACACACAAGCAAAATGTTGACTTAAGTATCGAATTCACTATTTGTGTTTCCTCCAATAGTAAATTTAGCCGTATTTTCCTCCGTTATCGTGGATAGATCTGGCACAGCGCAAGTTATTGGAAATATCTGTTGCAAGTTAGCCCCGTACCCTGAGGTTATATTCGGATGTCGCGAACTAGTTACATCTGCACAATTCTGCGTGGTAGATGTGTCGTCCTCCGACAAAAGATACCATTTTGATACGCGGTTTTGACCCGGAACAGGATATTCTTCAGATAAATCATCGGTTAATAGACTGTTTATTAAAGATAAATTGGCATCCGAATTGTTAAAAATTGTATCACTTGTATTGGTAGACAGCGAAGACTTCTCAGTTGCTGTAATAAAAAATCTAATTTGGATCATATTTTCTTTGATCGATACTTTAAATGATGATAATAAATTTGTGTTGGCAAAAATATATCGATGTTTCGAATGTATCGCATGTTTAACCATATATTTGATACGTGAAATTAAAATACATGTTGAATTTAACATTACAGTAAAATGTGGATTACCAGATACCAACATTTCTGTACGATTAGTATACTTTTAAAACACACTGGACTGAGACAGAATGATGAATAGTACAGCAGTGGTAGTTTGTTGTTACTTTCCGATTATAAAACATTTACGCTATTTTAATGCGATTTGTATGCATGTCTCTAAACAAAGACACATTTGTGACATCTGAATTCAAGCTGCATGCATTTAATACGCGTGTTTCTATTCTCACCTTAGAAATATTGATGTAGTGTAGTGGATATGATTACCTGTTAACAAATTTGTAGCGTCACGCGCGTCCTCACAAAATATATCTAATAACATATCCTCATTTACATTCGTTAGCGACTTCGCACCTTTCAATTCATCTAAGGGTATGGAATTTGAATTCAATGATATAATAGACCTTGCGTTATCATCAACGATTTCCACACTATTGCCAGTACATTCGTGAGCGTGGAGGCAAGTATCTGTGTGATTATGTATAAAATCTATACTATCTTCGCCGCACCCCCGAAAGGAAACTACGGATTCGGTGTCGTTGATTCCGCTGTCGGCCTGTAGGGATGACCTGTTGTTTGTTGGCACGCAGTTGTCCGAACAAGTTCTTTTGTTTCTCAACTTTGGTTTAAGTATTTTTACTTTGATGATGTCCTTTTTCTTCTTGGCCTTACTGTCGCCACCGAAAGGTTCTTTCTCGCCGTTAATATCTATTGCCACATTCCTGTTTTCTTCTAAATCATTTGGAACTACCAAAGCCGTAGGCCCGTATGATTTTTTACTTCCGCAAGACTCTGTATGCTCCTGTTCTACGAGTGGGTCGACACCACTCCCATTCGATTTTCTTTTACTTTGCCTTTTACGCGGAGTTGAGCATCGCTTTGTTGCCTTTGTGTTCTGTTGTTTTTCAGGCTCACATATCTCCATTTTACTATCAATATCTTTGTTTTTATTGTCATTAATACGTTTAGCCAATTTCTTAGCGCTTTCCAGAAGTAAATTTCTCAATTGTTGGTGAATTGACTCGGACAATGTAGGTTCTTGAATATTTACAGCGCAAACTTTATTTACGAAGGAATCTGTTATTTGTTCGGAAGTCTTTGATACATTTATGTTATAATGACATTCTGTTCCGTTTTGACAACTTTTTTGGAGACCGCAGTCTTGTTCCATTAAAGGTACGGACATATCAACATCTAAAGACATGTATGCATTCAACATTGTTTGCTTTACCCCGTCCATGGTGCAGTCTACTGGGATGTCCATGGAACTGTTGAGTACATTCTTATTTATCGATATATTTTCAACTATCGAAAGAACCGGAGATGGCGGTAATGTTACCTGGCTGGAATTTTCTCCATCAGCGGCAAGTAAAGGACTAAGACTATTACTGCCGTCAATACGTTGCGAATTCTTCTCAACGGGGCCATGGAATATAATATTGTTATTATTCACACGATCAATGTTGTCTGATATTGAACGTGTCTCTTGTATAATATCCAGGTTCTTGAGGGAAGGCTTTCCTCGAGGTACTAACAACTGATAGGATTCCGATCTGTAAACTTCAGTATTGAGACTAGAATTTTGTTGGCTTGCATTTTTAAGAGGCGCCCTAACGAAAGTTTGGTTTGAATCGCTAGAAAAGTCTTCAGTAATATATGGGCGGGACTTTCTTCTAGACACACATCGAGCTTTTCCCCTAACTTTATTTAGTTCGGCTACATTTAATTTCCGTTTCTTTCTTAAGCAAACGTTTAGATTGCTGGCGTCTGAATCTTGGTAGCCTTGGCTGCTTTCAATGGAGTTATCGATTACGTTATCGGGCGGTGTGAATATTCTTGGCGTCTTGACTGGGCTGGTACGAAAACAAAAGTATTTTAAAGCTGCTGTTGAGCTCACACCAAAGGTAAATTAAGCATATCATAGCAGAAGCTAAAGTGCAGTATATTTACATTACATTACATTAAGTTTCTATATGTAACATGCATACCAGCAACGCGTGCAAGTAATGGAAGCAGGTTCTTGTATCATACAAAAAAACTGTTTACACTAGACATTCACCTATATCATTAAGATATGTGGAAGTGTCTTAAATGGTTTCATTCGCGAAAAAGAAATATTAGTTTAACAGAAGCATGTAAATTTTGTTTTTATTGGATAATAAATAAGAAATTAATAAATAAGTGACAAGTTATACATCTAGACCTAGAACTAGCCTAGACCACTGAAACTAGAAATATGAAGTTTGGACAGTGAATTCCTTATATGATTTAAGCACCCGCTACGGAAGGATATTTTATCTGTAAGTGGATTAAATAGGGGATGAAATTTTATTCTTGAAAATAGGCCTATTTTGAAGCCAACACTATGAAAATTGAAATTTATATTGTTGGTTAGTATAAAAAGAAATGTGCTTCAGCCTTTTCTGAAAGCCAATCCCAAAAAGGGTGAATAGGGGATGAAATGGAACTATATAACTTTCTGATTAAACTGATACCAGCTGATACGCGGTCAAAGCAGCGAACTTAGAAGAAAAACTGAAATTACGTTTGGAAACCTAGGAGAGGATTCCATATAAACTAAGTTCTTATAATTAAAACCTTTATGAATCAACAAAACACATATCTATTTAGCGAGTACTCTGTTATCTGACATTTCTTTAGATTATCACGTGAAATGTTTAGTCAACAACTGGACAGATAAAGCTTATGGATAACGAGACATAAATTTATGAATAAATAAGACACACAAGATTTCTAAACATTTATTTGAGAGTAATTTAAACACCTGCTCCCATTCGCCGTCCACTTACGTCTTATATTACTCTTTACTTATTAAAATATGGAAATGCATTCATCGCGCTCCTTTAACTGCTGCTTAAAAAGTTAATACAGATAATAAAAGATGTTGATATAAAAAAGTATCATTATCGACGAGGTTTAGGTGTCTACCAGATAATTTGTACAAATTTTGCCGACGAAAATGATTACATACGAATATTGCTGTAACTTACATGAATACACGGAATTTATGTTACATATTGTAAATTTGTGTTCACAAATACTTATTGCATTGATTATATTATAATACATTTTATTTCATTGATTGTGTTTATAAAACATGTGGATACAAAAACCTTTGGACATTAACACATCTGGATATAAAAACACAAGGGATAGCTCATTTACTCGTGGAGGTCCCAGTAAAAACAAATCTTATGATAGTAGAACTTAGAATAAATGTTGCACTATATGCAACTCTGCACCATTTCTAAAGAAATTCGTTTCGAGCTGCACTAACAACCAAACTACATGCAACAAATCAATATCACTCGAAGTGCAATGGTCAATATACCAGTGATTCATAAACTTTTGTGATCAGGGAACATTTTGGTTCTCAGTGAGGACCCCATGATTTAAAATAAAAACTCTAACACAAATATAATTTAAAATTTCTGAACGATCATAATATACGATTTTATTGCTTTAAAATCTGGGAATTGAAAGAGTGCCGTCATCCAATGACTAGCTTGCACCACAGTTACATTTGCCGACTCTGCTACAGTTCATACATACATATAATATGGTTTATTTATTCATAGGCAAACGATAATTGTGTAATATTTTTTGAGATTGAGAATCATGAGATTATTTCGTGAGCCCTTGGTGATCTGTAGATCACAGGTAAAAAACTGCTGTAATATATTTTTTTTGTCTTGATTATAATCATTCTCTGTAAAAAAACGTAGCGTAGGAAATTTCATTCTCGCTTTCTTAATAATATGCAATTAAATGGAAACTGGCAATTTCATCTATCACAGAATTTAAAAAATCATGAACCAACAATCACATCGGAAGGTGAAAGACACAGTACACAACTACTCCATTTAAATGAAATCCAAACAAATGGCGTGAACGGTCTACAAACACAGTCAAACAAGATTAACCATAAACAAGATTAACCATAAACATATAATGATACATGATTGGTGTAATTACATATGATACGATGTGATTAAAAATTGAGCCATCCGATTAGGTTTGGCTCTCATACTGCGAGTCTTGTGTCCAATAGAGAAATGGTAAAAAAAGGTTAATAGATACAGAAATTTAGTTGCAAGTGTGTGACATTTGTTTTGATTAAGAGATGATCGGCGCGCGACTTAACCTAAAGTCCTTATATTGCCATCTCACGGATAAACCTAATTTGATAAATAATCTTTATAAAAAACCTTTATGAAAAATTTTATAGTGTCAAATTTATTTTTCTGTCACAGATATTTGATCTTGTTTATGGATTAAAAACAAAATCAACTTACTATATCTTTTTAGATTTTTGTTGTATGTTCCTTTTTGATTTAGCCTGGGTTTTGTTACTCATTAGGGTCTGGTGTTGTGAAGTGCGGAGTTTATATTTGACTTGTCCCTGAACTTTAGTGGAAGGAGACCCCTTTGTTGAATTTCTGGTCGACCTCTTCTCACCATTCACAATCTTTTCATTTTCTTCTTCTTTATCTTTGAACAGTAATGAAAATTCATTTGACAACATTTCAAGAAATCTGTTCCAATGATGGAAAATTGTGTTAGCAATCTCTTTTTCTGAACAGAAAGTTGAAATAATTTTAAAATATAAACTATAATAGAATTAACTATATAATACATATATAATGGCAGATGGTATTGGTCCAGTAACACTATCCATTGGGTTCGAATTGAACCAATGTATGTTTTTTAAAAAAGCCTAGCACAATTGATTGAAAGTTCAAATTACTCTGATTACTGTCACTAGCCGTTACCCGCCCGCTTTGCTGGGCGTATGATACCAATTTTTTAAATATTTAACGCCCCCGCTCAACCCTCTGGGGGTGGAAAATCATAAAATTAGTTTTTAATAAATTCAA
>DWDX01001031.1:0-20960 GCA_018245675.1 Agara michaeli | reverse complement strand
GAATAGGTGGTGAGCCTATTGCCATGCACCGGGCACACATCCAAACTCCGAGTCACTGCTAGAAATTCTAGATTAGATAAATCCAACAGTACCCAACCCGGGATTTGAACTCAGAACCTCTCGATCGGCAGTCGCGCTAGCAACCGCCCGATGAACGAGGCAGTCAAATTAATACTAACTTTCACTTAAATAGTTATGGATTAACTACGCGCTCAATGCCTTGATCGCCTCTAGTATGCTCTCCAGAAAATGTATAACAGTAATCTGCCACGAACTTTTAATAGGGCTATAGGAATGGAACTGTTGATATGAATGCAGTTGTTATCTCGTTAGTAACAGGACTGCAGGAACATGGATCACTTGTCATCACAGCCTTCAATCACCTCTGTCAATAATGTTGCATTGTTGTGTACATATACAAGACAGATAATTACATTAAGTAAATTACATTAAGTAGAATACAGAACGAGTGAAATTTTCAAATGTATGGTACGAGTACATGCCTGTAAAAGATTTTTAGGGTTTTTTTTCAATCTACATTGTTATCTACGTACCTCGTACATCGTACATCGTTAAATAAAACGCTGAGAATATGGTGTTGCTTCAATTTTAATGATCACTATGACGCAATTTAATTAAACATTATTTTACAGTATCTAATAATGTATATGTTCCAGAAATTATAATAATCTATTTATCTATATTAGCAAAAATAACATATCGCAAAAATCCTCTGATCCTAAATTAAGCAGCGCTGCCATGTAGGTCAACTACGAAATGGCAGTCTTCAGAAGATATTTTCCTTCATCATTACAGCTAGTGACATTTTTTCTTAAAAACGCACCTAAGTGGTCAGAAGGGTCGTGCCTCGATTCTAACCGAAATCTAAAGCCCAAGCTAACATTACTTAGACCATACAAATTAGTAGTAAGACATACTTAATTACATGCTATAATGATTGAACCAACGTAAGGGTCAACTTTTGATCATACTCGTTTAAAAAATAAGTCGTTTTTCAATAAATGAGATGGCCATGGGTTTTGGGGAATTTTGTATTCAATTCCTTCGGGGATCTTTATCATTTATTAATTTTCATAATATTAAAACGCCCTACCTTAAAGAGGGGTGGTAACTTTTAGAGCCTGAAGCCAAAAATTACCTATTCAGAAGGGTTACCAACAATAAATATTCTCGATGTAAACGCTACAGATATTAAGTATGCTTTATTGTATTACACCCTCTACGACCAGGCAGCAAAAGTAAATCTAGCGAGAGCGAGGGAAAATATGAAAAGTAATATGCATTGCCAGGATAATGTTACGAAAATATAAATTTTCCAACGTTGTCGCAATTTATACAATAATGTTAGAATTAAGTTCTTAACTTACAGGCAAAGCTGTACTAATATAGACACCACATCTGAAATGGGTAATCCAACCTTTTCACATAATTACGTTTAAAGTATGATTGTAAATTTGCCCAAAAATGATTAACAATTAAAATGTTATCCACGTATATCAGTCTTTTTTTTGTCGGAAAAATTGAACTTCTTGTTTTGCCGGAGGGAAATCCACGGGCACGCTTTCGCATTTTTCCGCGGTTCTGACAGCACCTGGTCCACCACACCACCACAGAGGGACACCACCTCCTTGACGAAATTGAACATACGTAAGATCATTTCTAGATAGTAGAAACTTTTTTTGACGGGATAGGAAAGATAACCAGCTAAGTACCTATAATATTTGTCCAATTCAAATTGTATACACGAAATATTTTAAATTCATATCACATACGAGCTCAGATTTCGAGCTTATTAAAGACTGCAAGCGACTTACATGTAAATGTGAACACAAATATGTACACAGGTGAGTGCGCGCTGAGAGGCACAAAAGCTTGCAGACTTATAGCCAGCGGCTGCTCTGAGAGTTGGTCTGCAGAGTAGCCAGTAGTACAGACAGTTAATAATTTTAATTATTTTTAGGCACTACGGATTATCTATGCATAATTGAAATAATTAGAAAAGCACAAATTTTAGGTATTTAGTAAGTATTGTAGGTAAGGCAATTTTTTTTTATTATGTATATGTAACTGTATAACATGTATACATATATGCATTATTTACACGACTTTTTGGTTGAAGAACATAATTTGACTTTCTTTAATCCCACAGGAATATCGGTATAAAAAAAGCCTATATGTTGCCCTCTATCTTTTAGCAAAGTCCCATTAAAATCACTTCAGCCGTTCCCGAGATTAGCTCAAACAAACAGAAAGACAGACAGATAAACAAAAATTTTAAAAAGCTTGTTAGTGTTTTAGTATCGTGTAAATAACAGTAAGCACATAAAAAACACTGTTATTTTAAAATCAAAAACAGAGAATACATAAGACGCAACATGAATGTAACTTATGTATCTAAGTTGTTACCATAACGATATAAAATTACAAGAATCGATAATAAAAACCACTAAAAACTTGCCAAGAAAATAAGCAAAACCTATCGGGCGCCATCTTTACTCTATGTTACAGTAGTTAGGTACAAACCTGAGTGAGCGCGTGCAAGCTCGCATTAAGTCGTATAAGGCATTAATGCACCAACGCGCAACGATGCATGACCATGCTTCGTCACATAACACTTATATCTTTCAGCTTCCGTTACAAAATGCATTTTTGGAGCCACTCTAAAATGCACAGTAGATTCATAAAAAAATATACTTTCACTTGGTAACTCTCCGAAAAAGACTCACGAGGCTCAAATTCTCATGTTCGTGTAATTGACTATCTACGTTTCTACATAATGATGCCTTGCCTAAAATTCTTATGTTATTAGGACATATCCACTAACATCTGTCCTTTACAAAATACTCCCTTTGCTCGCGCCGATTTCGTCAAAGCCAAGTTTTAGTACGTTTATTTACTACGTTAGAAGAGTAATTAGCTGCGAGTAGCTTGGTTGGCTATTTGGGTAAAACATAATGGCATTTTGTAGGCCAAATTAATATTAGGCATCATTAAACCAGTACAGTATTAGAGAAGCATTATTTATCAAAAAAGTCATTGTTCGTTATTTTACACAAATAGGAATTAAAAACCTAGAATATCATAGAATATAATTACTTTATTATTAGACGGAAATAAAAATATGAATTTAAAAATGAATAGGAGACTTAACATTTAGTCATCTTCCCATTAACAAATTTACAAGAATATGGTTAACTACGCACTTACTAAACCGTATGGTAATGAACAATCTAGTACAGTACCAAATATACAAGAGACTAGACCTTTTTAGAGTTTATAATATTAATAAATGGATGGACGACAATAATATATGTACTTAATTGGAACTCATCATTACTGATAGATGGCATTAATGCAAATTTTTTTTTTCAAAGGTCTATATTATGATTTCAGAAATATGAAAATTGTTAGTTAAAATTAAAATTGGAAATAGAAGATTATTGTATTGAATGATGAATTAAACAAGACAGAACAGTATGATTATTACTACTCTGTTAAAGTGAAAATCACCTAAGCACGCAATACCAGCTAGCACGATTTTATGTAAATAAATTTAATGGGCTGAAACTAATAATAATGCCTCAGTCTTAAACTTATTAAAAAAAATCAAATCTGTCAAAACTGTCAAATTAGATTATAGCCAATAGCCAGCTGTCTGTTAACATTAACAACAATACTATAAGTCAAGATTGTAGAGTATAGTGAAGTACTGAAGTAGTGATACTAATACTAGTATTCTCATATTATTCTACTGTAAGTGTAGATTAGCGGAAACAAGTGCTTTACACAATATTGACTTAAAATACACATAAATTTTAAAAAATGCGCTTCGTTATCAAACAAACTGGAGTCGGAAGTGAAAGAATTGGTCATTTAACTAAATTTACAAAATCTCCAACCTCAATTATTGAAACTCCTACAGCCGCTCTGTTTACACAGGTAAGGTAATGTTTTTTAATGACTTTTCTGTGTAATTTATAAACACGTGCATTCACAAATAAAATAAAAACACTAAGGTATTTAGGTAAGGTTAAATACAATCGTAAAAAAAGTTAAACATGTGCTAATAGCCACTTAGTTAAAAATCTTCATTAGAATAACTCAGAAATCATATCCATATAAACTGTTTTTATCATATGCTGCGTTTCCTTCAATGATTAGGTATTTATTGTGGATTAAGTGTGTATTTATTGTTACCGATAAGTGCAAGTCTGTATTATATTAGCTGTCTGATAATCACACTAGAATTTGTCGTAAGGTACTGAAATATTTTCAGGGTGGCAGTGTAGTCAATTTAACGGCAGAAGTATTGACAAAGGTCTTCCCAACGCCTCATTTGCTCTGGGTACCGGTATCAAACTCGATGCAGCTAGAAAACGGGCTGAGAGTTCAAAGTGAGGGAGTTGCTAAATTTGCCGGTCTTGCTGAACACTTTACCTGTGTTACTCTACACAGTGTGAGTGAACCCACTACACCTGGCCACTTTGAGCAGGACAAGATACCCGTGTGGACTAAGAATGGGAAGAAATTGATCACTGCTGATAGGTAAGAATCTGGACGCAACATCCTATTGGTGGATGGGGAGCCTTGCTCCATTTTAGGTACCTACAAGTTGTGCTGCGGTAATACTGTTGTATGGTTGGTGGAGCTATACAGGTTAGTTGTGTCTAATAGACAATGACTCAATATGTTAGCTATAACAGTTAATTGGAGAATTCTGAAAATTCGCATCTCATAGTAATTTAAGAACTGATTATAGGCATAGGTATATTGCAGTTATGTTTGCTTAAGGTTCACAGTGCAATATTTGAAATAACCTGATTATGCTCACACTAATCTTGCGATATCACTGTTTAACTGCAGTATTGGAGTTTCAATAGATTTTCTGTTTCCACTAACTAAATACTGTAAATGAGTTATAAATTCTCATCTATTTCTATGTACATGTTAAGTTAATTATTTAAATTAAAATTAAGAGTGTAAGAATTATGTGCCGATGACCTAAATCAAACAAGTTCTATGCGGATGGTTATGAACGATATTTTTAATTAATGTTAAAAAAATATTTCAGATACATGGATCTGATGGAAGTATACAAACCTGATATATGTATGGTGATTGCAGATGGTCACACTTCGCTCAGTGATGGCAGGAAGAGGATCAAAAAGTCAATAGAGAGGTCATACAAATGTCTGAGTCGGTGTGTGGATCGACATAAGTCTTCTGATACCTTGAATCATAGTTCCCTTATAGGTTAGTATTGTTCTTTCAAATACATACCTAACTACCCCTTGCTTTAAATATCACCTAAACAACTGATGCTAGGTTTTATAGGACTCTTAACTGTTGTAATTGTAACCCTTGGTCAGCTTACGTCAATAGGTATCACACCAGGGTTTCCTATATAAAAAAGGTCATGTTATGTTAGATTTAGTGTCTACTAGGCCATAATTTTCCATACAATCCGCTTTGTTTACCTGCAACTTATTGTCTGAAACTCTATTCACTGAGAATGTGTGAGATGTTACATTAATCTTGAAGTAAAGTTTATCATTAGTCAATACCTCTGACGATTATTTGTTTCTTTTTCCTGTGTAATACTTATCTGTGGATAGAGCCAGTCATCTCGATTACACAATTATTTTTTTTAATCTTTCAGGAGTTATTGTGGGCACATCTAGTACTAACCAGTGTGAAGATTACATTCAGAAACTTCGCGAATACAAAGAAAATTTATGTGGTGTAACATTGCAGGGAATAACAGATGGATCCGATGAGAGTTTTAGTATTCCAGTCGAAAAGTTAGATGACATGTTTAAAAGCATTTCTGTGAGTGTTTTTGTAAATAAATGTAGTTTTATTTATATGTGTGATCTGATATAAATAGACAATTATAAGAAACCATATCGAAATATTAGCGGCAATTTATCAAATGGTTTGGGTCAGATTTATGTCACATGATGTTAGATAGACCGTTGACCATTTCTTAGTTTATCCATTTTACCTAGACAAAAACATCTACGTTTCTCTATATAAATGTTAAATAAAAGTTATTAATTTCAGACATTAGTACCAAGTAATTTTCTCAGAATTATTGAGGGATGTTGGAGTCCGCCCGTTGTATTGGCTGCCATAGAACGTGGTTGGGATTTGTTTGATGGTTCCTATCCGTTGAAGTTGACAAACGAAGGTTACGCTCTTAGATTGAATTTCGATGTTGGTTCCAGTGACAACTCACCATACTTTTTAAATCTGAATGACATCAAGTAAGTAAATCTATTGTTAAGTAGTAAAATAAATTTCAATATTGACTCGATTAATATTTGAAATCAATATCCATCTCAGATACAAAGAAGACTTTACGCCGGTTCTCGCCAGCTGCGAATGTTTAGCATGCCGGAAGCACACCAGAGCCTACATCCGTCACCTGCTCAACACTAGAGAAATGTTGGCCAATGTTTTGCTAAGCATGTAAGCATCGTTTAACCATTAAATTATTGATACCAGACAATATAATAGGTAGTCTATATTCGCAAGTAACCACATCAGAACTACAACACGTAACTATAAATAAGTGATGATTACTAAAGTATACGTCTAGAAAAAGATGATTGATACCATAATTAGGATGTGACTTGCGTATGTCTGTGCCTGATTACTATGTTTCGTCACGTTTGTGATCACGAGATATGGTTTACTAATATCTCAGTACATATCTTCATGCAAACGTAATATTAAAGTAGAATAATCAACTACTATACGCGCGTTAAAGGAATTAGTCGTGTGTTTGTGACACTTATTACGTAGGTTGCGATGTACCTTAGAAGCATAATAGACTTCAGACGTCAATTAATTAGTTATTTTAACCGTGAGGTAAAACAGTATATTTCTTGGAACTGAATCGACCAGAGATAAAATAGAGCACTTCCTGTTTCGTACAAAGTGTGGACATGACTGTCCAATGTCCAATAATATATCTCGTTTAAGGTAGTTATCCACTGTTAGTCCATAGACTAAAATGGAATGTAATATACATACTTTAGTGTAAGCACGCTTGTGTAACTTTTCCTGTTTTCAGACATAATCTCCACCATTTCGACCAGTTCTTCCATCACACCCGTCGACATATAGCAGCGAAGACTTTTAGTGAATTTAGGGATCACATCGCAAAACAGTGTAATGAACATAAATTGTCAATACCCATTCCAAAGGAGAGACCCGATAAATCAATTGATTTTGCTCTGCAAAGTAATAAAAAAAAGAGACTGGACGCCATTGTTGTGAATAGCAATAGTAGTGAAAAAGGGATGAATATTTAAGGTTAGGAATTTTTAGATTAGTAAGAAGAAAAGAAAATCAGTAATTTTTTACGTTCAATATTTCTTCATTGAAATGCTAGTGTTTACCCGATGGTATATCGATGTTGGTATATCGACTATATCGATGATATAGTTGAAGCTATTAACAGAGTACTTGTTAACAGAACGGCAAAGGTACCAAAGTTTATATGGACATTGTTTGTTAAGACTTACTAGTATACCTTATAAACAATATTTTTCAGTTTCTTATTATATTGAACATTAAGACAAACATATTGCATTAATTGAATAAAGTAGCTATTTCATGGTCTATTGTCAGTTAGTTAGTGACAATTAATTAGATATAAATTAATCTGATGCGTAAAATGACTTTACATTACAAATGTAATTTGGAAAAATGTTTATGTTATTGATTTAGGGTACAAAAACCAAATAATGTTGATTTTATTAACGAAAAATTGTAACTACCTTCCGTATCGTCATATTCTGTGGATAACACATAAAATTGTGATAAATACCAATGTAATGTAATAGACACTAATGTAAACTATAAGCGAAACGTATTCGATAGTACAATTACTATGGTTCCTCATTTCATTAGTATGGTAATGATAACTTTATTATTTCCGTAATAGTAGCATCTTCGTTAATCAAGTAAAGTTAATATTGACTATCTTGTCATCCTTGTGGTAAACACATTATATATCTGCATACGTACATTGTATAAAAAAAGTTTACTGACAATTTGTATTAGATAGCAGAACAGGGCCGTAGCGGTGGCTACACCTATTTCTATCGTAAAACAGTTCTGGATAAATAAAATATATGATGTAAAATGAAAAATAGGTAGAAAAATAGATATATCCGAACTGATATTATACCAACTTGATTCATACGTATTAACATTCCTGTCCTGGCATTAATATAAACTAACTAACAGTCTCAATAACTAATACTGATTGATATAAGTGACTTATGCGGAGTCGGTTGCAATGTTACGGTCGTCAAGAGCAACATATTTCTACTGCCTGTTGATATAGTTCTCTATTTATATAGTAACAAACATTGTGTCAGTATGTTGAATTGGAAAGAAGTAACCAGCACGGTAATAGTCTGAATGCAACCATTCAAGTACTACTTGTTGTTGCAGAAATAGCAGCATTGGTTTTGCTGTTTACTTGTTGTTGCAGAAATAGCAGCATTTGTTGCAGAAATAGCAGCATTCTAACAGTTGCAATCTAACGGGTTAATTGTAATTTGTAGTATAGTTTAGCTTAATATAATTGTTATGTATTTGTTTACTAGTGTGAATGTACTCCAAATTACATACCAAATCAATTTTGTGTTACTAGTGTGTACTTGTGTTACTAGTGTGTACTTGTGTTACTAGTGTGTGTGTATAGAAACTCAAGTTTCGGTGTGATATACATTGAGATTCTGACCAGAAATTGAAATAAGCATCAAACATCACCATAGACACCTTCATCAACACCTCCCTCCGCAAACACTCCTCTCCACTCCACTCCATTAACTCCTTCATCAACAACTCCATCAAACACTTCCATCAAATCCTCCATCAACACCTTTACCTGTCACCACCATCACAATCTCCACTACCATCATCGTCATTCATCATTTATCAAGGTGGCATCTCATAGAGCGCTACTTAAATTGAATCACTATACACAATATAGGTACACAATATTCATTGTTTACTTCATGGAACTATAATGGTGACATATTTTGTTGTTGGTTGTGATATCCAAAATGTAAACTTTTAAACTAAAGATTTTTGGCATAATCATTAATTTCGTTTAAGAAATAAATTTAATATTTGAACTAAAATTGTGTTTTAATCAACTAAAACCCGGATCACGTGTTGGATCGGATGGTGTCCGTTCAGTCCGTTGGATCAGATTCGTTTCAAAGTTGAATGGATCATTCATTGTATTAAATTCATTCATTGTATTAAAAATGTGATCATTCATTGTATTAAAAGTGCGATTGTGAATCAGTCATTATCGTTTGAGCTGTGACTGAGTCTTCAGTTCAGTTCAGTCAAAATTCAGTCAATCAGTTTTGTAGATGCCGTACACGGCACTGGGTACACCCAGTTGAACACAGTACCATCGAATGATGACGCTACTGTTATGCCATCCCTAATACGGTCAAACTATTTGATATTCGTGGCATTTGTATTAATTTCGAACCTGTTATAGTGAAATTGTTATAAGAACAAGGTTTAATTGGCAGAGAAAACATTAGCAATAGCAATTTTCAACGCTTGCTTTTCTATAGTGTAGTAGTGTAGTAGTGTGTGTAGGTAGTGTAGTGGTATAATCAGATAACAATGTGATAGTCATGTAAATTGTTCGTCGTGTAACAGACATCAATTAAACTAAGTGCAGGAATGGGGTCTCAAATAAAACATGACAAATAACACATTTTACATAATATTTACTGACGATATTTACACAATTTTAGTGACCACACATATTGAGCTAGGCGTATTGTATGAAATGTGCATCAAATTTTATTTTTATATTACGTAATTGAATTACAATACAATGTGTATACAACTTAAGGAGACTTTCTTGAAGGACTTAGCACGATTTTGATCCACAAAATCACACTTCTGATACAAAGCAAATTGCAAATAAAATCAAGCAAATAAAAGTATAAATATTTTATAGCAATAAATTGTATCAGTTCACAAATATATTTGAATATATTCATTCGTACCGTAATAATATATAACATTTATATAATAAATTGAAATAAATAATGTGATACTATCAACACTGAGCTGCATTAAATTTACCTACTAGGAAGAGAACGGGACATGAAACGACTATTTGGCATAGGGTTAGTTTTTCACTAGAATTGGCACATTAATTACAGCGATGTCATAGCCTAAATTGTCTAATGAAACATACGTTTAAAAATCTTTAGAAAAACACTAATAATTTCAATTAATAACTCTATTAAAATATTTTTGTTAAACAATTTAAAATAATGTACAAGCGGACGCTACGTCGCTCGATTTCAATAAATACATGTCCGACATTGTTGAGAGACAATCGTACATTTCCTAAATAAGTACATCTCACTATAAGATATGAGCTTCATTTCCATCGAGTATTTGTTGTCGACGTTATTTTATATAATACAAAAGCATTTTGATCCTTAACTAAAAGTGGAATATAAAAATTTGTATAGTTCATATAAATAATTACAATTATTTATAATATAAGCAATTATATTTATATAATTAACATTTGAGCTCGGCGACAAGCGGCCGCGCCCGGCGCCGGCGGGGCGGGGCGGGGCGGGGCCGCTCGCTACCCGATTCGGACCTCTAAGTACACTATTCACAGTCTACTAAAATAATAAACACGATCATACTAATCTTAAGCACGTTGTGATACAGAAGCTAGATCTAACGTTGACGTCCAGAGTTCAGTGTACAAAAAAATATACAGAATACGCGCGATTCGACCGATTCGCGGCCATCTTAGTACGCCATTTCAGCACTAAAAGTTCCAATGTCAACACAACAGCACCTTTCACGCCGCATAGTTCCATCGTGCATACATACGTGAGGACCTTATATTAATTTAACAGAAATTTGCCATCTGTTCGTTAATCTCACAACGATGGGCTCGCGCGATGACACGTTTCCTACTAATTAGTAATGAACCTGTTATACATATTTTTTATATTCCAGGACAAGGATGTACGACGGTGAGCGTGACGGTTGACGATTCGCAATTTTGAGATCCATATCGGCACGAAGTTGGCCCGCCCCCACCACCCCCGCAGAGCTGCACGCGAAGCCGCCACAAGCCACTACACAACATCAGCCACTTCACTGAGTTACACTATTCAAGTATCACATGTCCTCCTTTTTCTTTTCACATTCAATGACATACTAATGTATTTGCTGCCGGCCCGTGCGCTATACAAAGTCATTTGTACCGGGGTTGTTGAGAGGTTCTTGGGCCTGGAAAGAGAAAAACGTACATCATTAAAATATATTCATCGAACTAAACGCGACTGCTATAGCTACGGCTTGCTGCAATTCGTACTAATACTACACAGGCCTAGGTCCGTCCTTGCAGCAGAAGGAGGCCTTGGAATATACTCACGTCACTCTGTGTTAGCGTGAATTGCGTGTCGATCAGAAATAAAGCATTCGACGTAATTTAACGAAATTTGCTTCTAAAAGCATCGACATTGACTATTAGCAATTCTGTGCTCACAGACATCCCGCTCCACAGAGTGCTTATGCATATATGCTTTGCGTAAGGGTTGTTACTGTTTCAGCTATGTTCACTACTGCTAAGCTATTACTGCTATAAATAATAATAGTACATATATATCGCTTCTGTTCTGTGAGCAGTGTGGAAAAACATAAACCGGTTAGATATAATCTGTAACTTGCAACTTACCAAAAATTAGAAGCCCTCGCATGTAAACGCATGAAAAATAAATATCTCAGCAGTGAATCATCACTCGAAATTTTAGGCATAGAGAAAGAAAAAAACGCAAATAGGACAAATACAAAAAGAAAAAAATTACAATCGAGACCACTACGATTATGACGAACAATAATTATTTGGCAACTATGTTTTAATACTGATGCGGTAAAAATGTTGGCACAAGTTACGCCACCGTATCCACTTACACTTAACGAAAATATTTCCTATAAATCCCTTATATAATAAGTCCTATTAAATATTATACTAGGTACATCAATTTTAAAATGTCTTAGGCAGACCTTACACAATGGTAAATTTAAAGTTATTTACAATACATCGATTTTTTTTTATGACGGGGCGTTTGTTACTTTTATATTAGAATAAAATGTGATGTTTCATTAGACATTACAAAACCAGACTGAACCGGCTAAAACCGGATTGTTGTGTTAGATTTCTAACATCTATTATGACAAGTTTTTGCAGCTGCCAACGTTTATTTTCTTGGTGTTTGTATGACTTATCTAAGGCTATTCTGTATGTTAAGAGTGCATTCCATTGCGGTGAGGGCCCTTACCTCTTCTCCCACCGTGCTGGGGTAGAGCTTGCTGCCCGGCGCGTACCCATTCTGCTCCAGTGCGAACTGGTTCTCCGTGGTCTTGCGGTACACGGGATTATCGAAGTTCATGGAGGTCACGTTCCGGTGAACGTAGTGCCGGTACATAACAACGGCGATCTGGAATCGGGAGCGACATCTTTAGACGGTTGAGTTCCAAATTAGCTCTTATAGCTTGACGCGTTAGAATGGTATATGTACTTGTATTGCACGGAATTTCAAGTACAAAATTATAGGCATTAATTACATAACAAGCGTCATTAGACCATTCTCGTGGTTTGGAAATATGCGTTCGGAAACACATTATTATGCTGCCAGGCTGTTATGGATTTTACTAGTTAAAATTAGAGAAAATATTTAATGATCTTTGTCGCCTTTAATTTCGTGACATAAATAGTGTACTTTTTGTTGAATGGATATTTTATTTCCGCAATCAAGTTCTCTTTTTTATGAATGGGGGAATCCATTTTCGATTCTTTTAGATCGAGTCTGTCCTACGGCCACATGTCCAGGTAACACAACACGTCTGTTAGTCACGTCTGATTGGACATTGGGAGTTGGTTTTCGCAAGCGGCCTTCATTAGTCACCGTCAGTCAATTGAACATGATGCGTTGAGCATTATTTATAAACATAACAGTTAATTGTCCGAACGAGTTTCATGTTACGGTTAGGCTAAAAACGATGAATCAACGCGACATTTTTTTAATCACCGATCATAGCAAAATTAAAAAAAGTATTGCAAACAGGACATGACGTTGACGTATGAATAAAAATAAATTGGCGGCAATAATTATTATATTTAACACGCATACACTCCTTCCCTACGTCATATCAGCACAACGGCTACACATTACAATCTTTTACGAATTGGTTATTTACTGACAGTTTATAAAATACTATGTATTACAGTAGAATGTAAGTCTATTTAGGAATTTAATAAATAAGCCTAATTAGTAAGTGACGAAAATTTACAAGTACCCATTACAACTCAATGTTTACACAAAATCGACCAGTCAATGTTTACAAACAAGTAGTGGATTTTATGTAATAAACAAATAGTGAAATCATTGCGATAGAAGCACGTATCATACCGATGTTAGCAATATTTCACCAATATGTCCCTAACGTAATTCATGTACTTTTTCGTTTTTAATTTTTCCGTTCATCATTCTACAGCGACTGACGATTTCCAAACGAATGTTTATTTAAATCTCAGAGTCATTTCTTTGTTTTAGTCTTATTTTGTCTACTTATTGATACTAATAGATATAATAATAATACTAAAAGAGATAATTTTAATCCGAATATCTGAAGGTATACAATTTTAAACAATAAATGTGTTTTGTAGACGAGGAAGGAATAATATGTATATAAGTATAAGCACTATAGCTCGTTACAAAACATGAAAATTATATGATTGTAAACAAAACAATAACGAAGGTGTCGTAGAAACACGAAGAGTTGTAATTCGTTTATAACGAATATGACTTCTGATAAATAGACAAAGGTTTCTAAATAATTCCGAGTATTGCATCTTCAATGGAAAGATAGAAACGGATGAGGCGATGTTAAAGAAATCGACAGATGGAAACTTATGGGAACCAGATTGATTTACTCGATCTCGTATTACTTGTACGGCTGCGTTTACTATTGGCTAAACGTGATGCGTATTTAAGTACAGTACTAGTTGTTAATAAATGATTCTCAACACGCTCCAGCGATGACTCGATTTTCATTAAGTATTACGATTAAGATAAAACAAATTGATATTACAATTACCTAAGATTTCAATGATAAAACAAACATTATCGAATTTTTCCACGATGTGTGGTTTTTTCCTGATTTTGTTAGCGATTGTGAATTTTAGATTCTATTGGCGATTTTTATTTGAGAACATTTTTTATTGCGTTTTAATTATAATTAAGTAGTTGCAACCTGAAATGAAAATCTCAGGAAACATGCTCATTTATGAAGTTGTTATATTTTAATCTTTTGAATAACTCTAAAAAACGCTACCAAAATTATTATATCGAACGAAGTATTCGAATACGTAAAGCAACATACAATTATCGAATTTTTCAGTATAAACTTGTGTTCGTGCGACGTAATAGCCTTGTACGATTAAAGAATGTACGTTATGAAATATGTGTATGGTCGTTGAGAAAGAATTGAGACTTACCAAAGCGGCTAGTATAATAACTCCTGAGATCACAGCAACAACGATGCCGGCGACGACACCAGCGTCGCGTCCATTATTAGAGATTCCAGTCGTTGTTTTTGGCGTTTCAGGGACACCTGAGGATAATATGCAAATTGCATTTAGACAATAACCCGGAGGCCATTTTTATTGGGACATTCTATGATCGCTCCGTTCGGTTATATTAAAAACGATTTCCATCGACAATAGACTCGATAATAGGGCAAAATAACCGTCAACGCGTTACAGTTCGTTCGTTCGCTTGCGATCAAAGAACATCCCGCTGGTTGTCAGACGTTTAAAAATAACATGTTACTTGTAGCGGCTTCAAAACCTCCACCTTGGTAATAGCGGTTAGACACAGTAAAGATAGGCACGACAATCATGTTATACGACAGATGAAAGCTTAAAACTGTAAGTTTAAACACGAGAGGGCAAATTTACAAAGTTGCGTTTACCGTGAGAACGATTATATGAAAAGGTTATCGATCGGTTTGATTACGCGACTAAGCATCGGTGTTTGTTTGAGTCTGTCCAATTGGCTATTAAAACAATGATAGGTAGAACAATTGAGATATTAATAATACACGTGACAAATATATGAGAATATTTGAGAGCTACTGTTAATACTGTTAATGAATGAGAATAATGATGTACGGTGTCGCCGCACCAACCGAATCCCAATTCTATTTAGAGATGCCGTCAATGAGACGTGCCAACTCATGCTGGGTACCGGACTTAACTGACATAGCTTAACCTATTTGTGGTCATTAGTATGAGTGCTTCGTTTTCGTGCGATCAAACTGTAAAATATCAAAGTAAACGTGTCACACGATTGTATAATATCAAAAGGAGAAAATAATAGGACCGGAAGAGGGTAGATATAGGCTGAATGAAATGTAAAATGACAATACGCTATTGAGAACGCATGGCTTTGAAAACCCCATTCATTAGATGATAATGAATGAAAATATACAATTCCCGTGTAGAGATCGTTAACTGTATTGTTACGTTGGTGTTGTCATTTGCGATCGTAGCTTGTTTCAATAGGCGAATGATTAAGTGCATTTTGTAAAAAAATGTTTTAAATATATTACAGCTGTACATTTTTCAAAACAGATGAACGTATCGTTGATGTTGACAATATAACGATAACCCTTATGATGAGTTAGTATACAAAAGTGCATTAATACATTTAAAATCTGTGTGTCGCTCAATATAAAACGTAAAATTACATTTTGAAAATGAATTATTATAGTGTACTTGTATGATACATTACCATCAACGATAAAGTTTTTCCGAGGGTCGGACAAGTAAACCCTAAGCTCATTGAAACTATAATGAGATTCTTGAATTGGCTTCTCGGTTGCATCCGGTATCCTGTCTAATGCGACATCTTTTTCGAATAGATCAACGAAAAATTGTTTATGCTTGGCTAAATTTTCTTGATCAGTTTCCCAGTAAGCTTTCATTGGTTCAGCTTCCGGATCGACGGTGGCTGAAGAGAAATCGTCTACTTCTTCCGGAGCGTCTGTTGTATATATGCTCTTCACTATAGAGCGTCCGAACTTTAAGAGAAGGCTTGGCCCTTCTCTTAGTAAATTAACCATATGTGTTTATAGATTCCTTTAATCATTCACTTTCAAAACGTCAAGTCATCGGATTGCAATTAGATGTTTGGCATGCCCTGCAAATCAGTCAATGAAGCTCTAATTGAAGACACACAGATACTGTCCAACGTTTTATGTGAAACATGATGTTAGTAAGCGACGATGAATGTTACTGAGCCCTATTTTTCGCCCAACTATTATATGTAAGTAAGTATATGTTATGAGTTACTAGATCTTATCTTATCTTTGCTGATAAATGATTGAAAATCAACCCAATTAGTATAGTATTACAATCTGTAAACTTGTAGCATGAGGCGTAGCTTTTATTATGATTTGCAATAACTATAATTCATACACAAAATATAGGAATGTTTTACAATTGCTGAACCTCGATGCTACAAACTTCGTGCGACAACCAGATGATTAAGAAACATAGGATAGGAGAATGGGTAAAACAAAATCGGACGAGGTTACCAAAATACTCACTGGTTACAGTTTTTTCCTTTGGTATTACTTTTGGTATGTCTGAACCAATAGCCGTTTTATGCACCTCCTCATCGGGTGTTACAGTATCTGTATATTATAAAATATCCTTATGAACTGGTGTTCTCGTTGATTGCAATCCAAAGGTTTTTTAACAACGTAAACATATAAACAGCACAAAATGTAACTTTTGGTTATATAGGAACTGCGGTCGCCGTGCGACACGTGTATACGCGGTAACTGCACGGAGTGAAATGACAGCAGACGACTTCGGCCAGGCTAGCCACACGCGCCACGCCGTATACGCGCTCCTCGCCAATTGAGTCCCCTGTCTCCCCCAACCGTTACCGACCCGTCAATTTAACTGAGCGATCCGGCTTGCAATGGCGCTTCGAAAAATTTATCGCAATTTATCTAAGAGATTTTGTGAATGAATTAAATAATTAAATTAATACGTTATGACATTTTAATATATTATATTTTTAAATGAGGAATTATTCTTAAAAATTAATTGTTATTGGTCTTGTACGAATTGTTTAATAGATACTTAATAATTTTTAATTTTCTCATATCAATTCAAAACTTTTTCCTATCGTTAACATTCATTTGAAACGTAGGCACCTATGCAGCCGTACTGTTTACCGATTTCATCAACTCGAGGTCGCAACTATTTGACACTGCGAGTGCGAGTGGGGAGCCGGATCGCGCGTCGGTTGACTAACAAAAGGTGGCGTGATGTTGTGACGTCACGTCACCTTACTACTAAATCGAGTCTTATTGGAGGAGCGGCGGGAGGTAGCGTGCCACCACCATTTCTGTTTTCGGTTAAAACTCGGAGTAGATACTCATGTTCTAACACGGTTATAAGCCAATGGAAATATCCTTTTCATGAGTAGAAAAACAGTGTTTTTTCCCTCTAAGTATATATGTCAGAGGTTAACATTTTATATTTACGAAGAGAATTGTACTTAACTTATTTATATTTATGTAATCTTGAACTGTGAACTACCAGCTTAATTATCTCCGTAAAAAAACACATTGACATAATGTACCTACAGGTCAACACAAGGTAGGTAAGATTGCGAGTATCATTCACTGAGCAGTATTAGTAGACGCCGACAGACGCGATTGTATAAGCAATAATAATTATACGAACAGTGATTTCATTATCAACAATACTACTACGCTTGTATATAGTACAATTCCGCTGATATCAGCTTCGAAGACGATGAGTAATGTACTTCGTAATCGAGTATTGAATTAAAAACATAATAATCACGTGTGGGTGTGACACGGTGTGGGCAATTGTGTGGCATTAGGTAGGTACATTCGGTACAACCGTGACGAGTTCTCGCGGCGATGATAAAAAAATATCGTACGATGTTACGTCAGCAAGTGACGTGTCACTCTGTGCGAGGCGAATAAGAGTTGTTAGTTAGAGATATTTTTGATATTCATGTCAGGTCAGCCTTCATTGCGTCAGAGCGGCTGTTATTTTTGCAGCTGTTTTCTAAAAAAAAATGGTATTCTCTATACGTTTTGTACACTTTAAACTTTCCAATCAATATTAACAACATTACGACAAACTTTATTTATCGATGTACCGAAATATTCCTACTTTGTTGCGCGTTTGAATTATCAATCATTGCTATCTTATCTGTCAAATTACGGAGTTGTTTTAAAAAGACGAACACGTAAATGACTAAATAATTATGCGTAGGTACTTTGTTTACTTACGTGGGGTGTGACGTATTTTATAAGTAATAAAATATTTGGCCCTCATTATTTGGTAATTGGTCAAATTATTCTTAGATTTGCCGTTCAGAAGATAAAATGTAATGTTTATAAAAAGATTATTCACGGTCATCATCCTTTCACGAACATAGTCTAAATACAGCCTTGAAATAAATAAACTATGATAAATCACTATCTACTTGTGTTGGTACATGTTACGTTCACCTTACGAATTGACTCGTAAAATTACGATATCAATAAACATAAACGTTTTAAGCGTTCTTGTTTATTTTTTTATATTTTACGGTAAACAAAACACTGCGATAGTAACTGTTTACCCTGTGACGTTTCAAAAGATAACATTTTTAAACACTGATTCCTATTTATTAAGATATCTAGTTGTTCACACAAAAATGATGAGAACGCATTTTAAATTTGAAATGTAGCCTTTCTAATGTCAATAAAAATAGAGTTATCTTCTCAACTCTACACATTGCAGCATCTCTGTCTTAGTAACAAAATAAAACATTAAACTGCCCGGCTAGCAACAGTTGAATGCCATAAAGCTGTAGGCGTAAGTATATAACTTACAAGTCTCAGTACCTACTGCGGCTGAGACAAGAATTTGTTCTCAGAAATGCTTCCTTTTCGTTTTATGCAGCGCTGTTTTGAATGTAAGCCGAGCCTTTCGACCCTAGGAGAACCAAACATTAATTTTAATAAAATCGATTCATGGTTAGATTTACAAAAAAAACTAATTGTTATTAATGATCAAAATCATTATGTTGGCAAGTCATTACTTGAAAGTGGCAGACCGTAAATTTTATTATGATTATCCAATTATAATTACTTACTACATCAGTACTTCGATTGTTCTGGTCTCTTCGCAGCGTATTCAATTTTATTGTTAGTTCTAGACAATTTTTTATCTGTGCGAATTTTAACAAACAAAATAGGTACCTAAAACTATACTTTATGTAACTGTATTATGCATAGCTTTTCAATTTTCAATTTATTTTATATTTCGTTGTACGATGTCTCGTATAATAATATAATACGTTTTTCCGTAGATTCGATTAAATGATAACTGCCCAGTTATAAATAAAATGGACCTAGGAGTGCTTAAAACGATCACCATAGCTTTACAAGCTTTTATAAATATGTATTACCTTCAGTCGAAGTGCGCTTACAAAATTAATATGCGCGTATGACGAGGAACACGAGTTGTTATTAACAATACGTCAGGATGTCGGCGTGACATTGGAAATTTTATTGTTTTGCTTTGGTCGTTACAGCAAAAATTCCAACACCTCTACGCGGCCGTAACTTGCGAATCCATCAAAGTTATCTCAGAGCAAATTTTCCATACTTCTGCTACGTTAGTGTTAATGTCTGCTAATAAATGATGTCGGCACGTGCGTGCGTAGATACAAAGTTATTTAGGAACGCAATTCAAAACAACGCATTAACACAAATGTCTAAACTAGTCTCAAAATGGGACCCCAGGCTCGATCTTACAATAGGCGCCGGTCTCGTTTTAGAATTGTTTTCGGCAATGCATCTTAATGGTAAAAGGCAGTAGGATTACTACTTTAGGGTTAAAGCCAGACGAAAGAGGGTTCTGCTATCATTAAATGTTCATAGCTAAAATGTATAAACTGGACATTCGCAAAATTGAATATATCATTTCCAGGTGTCGAATTTATCTCTTTGTATCAATGATTGTGTTCGGCAAATTATCTAAAATGATAAATGATTAGCGATAAATATATCCACTAAACGTGATACATGAGATAGGCAATTGACACAACGATCGAAATTAACACGTTTCAAACACGAAGAATAAAAGAAATCCAATATCAGATCATCCAGTACGGCATCACACAAGAAGTTCAGTTCTCTCCGTCTTGCAAGTTTCATGATATTTCACTGTGCTTTCTAAATAGCAAATGCTATAGCTACAGATTAGAAGTGCCAGCAGATATAAATGAATAATGAATATTTAGGGATAAATCCAGGGCTATCTGATCAGAAACTAGATAGTGACTATCAACTAGTCAGCAAGTTAACTATATACTTAAACGTTTAAAACATTCATAAAAAAGGTAATTTTAAATTCAGATTCAGAACAAATTCTTGCTTATTACACACATGCGTCGTGGATGGGTGTCGAATTGACAACCAGTTGTTAAGCAAGCAGTCCCTAATGACTCGAGTAAATTTTTGTTCCAAAGTCACCCCTACCCTGTACACATAATACATCTCTGAGTAAAATTCCAATTGTTTGCCTGGAAGAGATCATTGTTCAGTGATATGACCGTCACTTCTAACTATACCTACCTTAATTAATTTATATGAGTGCTGTATTTAAATTTGTACGGGGTTTAATCTATACTAATATTATAAAGCTGAAGAGTTTGTTTATTTGTTTGTTTGTTTGTTTGAACGCGCTAATCTCAGGAACTACGGGTTCGAATTGAAAAATTATTTTTGTGTTGAAT
>DWDX01001030.1:0-20968 GCA_018245675.1 Agara michaeli | reverse complement strand
TCACCATCTAGACCCCCTCGTCCCCTTTGTCATCAAAATTAAGCAAAAATAAGACCCCCCGCCCCCTTCGGTGCTTACGTAATACTATATATATATATATATATATATATATATATATAAACACAAATATTATTTAACTTTAGTAAAAGATTACAAAAACATAAATTCACCTGAGAAAATTAAAATATCCATATCAATTTGTCTATTTCGCTGTATACAATGCAAATGTTATTTATTGCTTTTAAATGTTACGTGAAATATTATAGTGTAGTAGGTTTATGGAGAAGGGTTTCATTTAGTATCGGGTATATCGGTATGTCGTAGGATCCCCGACTAGCTCGGTCGGCCGCGGCGCCTGTTAACGACGTCGTGCATTTCTTTTTGAGTAGTCTAAGTAATCCGCGGGATGCGTATTTAATGTATTAATAATTATTGTTATGATTATGCACTTAGCACATAGAACGCCTGGGTAACGTCTTACGGAAGTGTTGCTAATGTCGACGGATAACATATTCAAACTACTGCACGAACTTCTTCGTAGCGATACATAGCTAGACGGTACAAAGACTACATAATCAGAGGATTATATCAAAGTCAAAAACGGAAATATATATATATATATATATATATATATATATAGAATCATGTTAATGGATAAATAACAATTGCATTTAAATATAAGTATGTCTATACGTTTTTTCTTTACGAAAATTTTTATGTTATTAATATTAGTGACGTAAGCTCAATAATTTCATTCTTGACTACAAATAAATTTAAATTCATTCAGCTAGAAGGAATTTTACCTTTATTAGATTTTAACGCTTGTAACTTGTACCGATATCATAATTTCTCTGTAGCCTGTTGCCGGCCTGGAGAATAGCAACAAGCGGTTGAATAACGTTCCTAGATAAACTTGCTGCCTCCAACTTATTCTGTTTTGTTTCATAGAAGTACCAAATGGCCACCTGGTGGTTAGTAGGTACAATGGTAGTCATCACTATCAAATCTAAAAATATATCTCCAGTAGAACCAAGTTGGTTTCTTTAAACGGAAGCCATTAATGTCAGATACAACGGAATATCTTTGAGGGTTAACTTTGAACGAATAGTTAGGTAGGGCAATCGCATCGTATATTGCAAATATCATACAACGATGTCATCGCCAATGCCATGATTGGCGTCCATTAGCTATACGTACATTGTATATATCGTTATTGATATGTAAAGCTCAACGAAGTATTGATCGCTATTTATGTACTTGTAAATACACGTAAAACATCATCGTTATGTGTATCATTATACTGATCAAACTATTAGATCTGTAAAATAGTTACATAATTACTTAAAAAATTAAATTACATTGCTTTTGTGACAGTTAAATCATACTTTTACCTATTGTACACTTTGTTTTTACAAACGTAATATCTAAACACTCACTAATCGCAACAGTAATAAAATTATCAAAAGATCAAATGTGTGCGTGTCAAATGCCTTAACTTGGTTTATAATAGTTCATCATGTTAGATGTGAATCGTCTTTGTTTTGATAGTGCTACGCTCATAACTTGCACCAGAATCAAGATCTTCCTGTAGCGTGTATGGCGGGGAGGGACAGCGACAAGCGCACACTCTACATTCCAGCCCGAGCCGAGATAAACACGCAAGCGAACCTCTACTGAATTAAAACAAACACTAATTTATACAGAATGCAAGCGGCATGTATAGGATCCGTTTAATAAGTCATTTAAACCAAATACTATTTAGTCAGTAAGTATGACTTTAAAAATGGCAAGGTTAATATAAGCTCATCCACAACCTGTAACATTTTAGTTTTAACAGTATGTATGTAATATCCGCTATATAATATATTGGCCCTTAATGAGTGAATATAAAAAAAATATACGTTGTAACTCTTCGCTACACAATTATAATTAACAAATAAAGAAAATATCGCTAATACCATTGAGTTGTTTTATAAGTTCCATTAAAAAATTTGGATTCCAATGATTTGACATGCGTTCGTCTTGTAAATGCGTGCCGGATGTTTCGTTTTGATTGAACTTTCACTATAATCTGTCAAAGGACAGAGTTATTACGAAAAGAAAGTTCTAACAATCTCTTTGCATTAATAACATTTTTTTTCTTATATAATTATTTAAGAAAAGACATAATACGATAACATAAATAAGAAATGTTCATTTGTTATATTCGTGCAATGATTTCTTAATTTATATGCCGCGCAATATGAGGTTTATAGATAAGTTTAAAAGACTTACGTAAACTTGTTACTGTATTGTATTAAAATACTAAGATACCAAGAAACACCATCTATTTAGCAGCAAGCTGCACCGGATGTAGCGTCTAATGAATATTTATTCATACCAATATTTTTGCTGAAGTGACACATAAGATCTGCTCAGAGTACAGAGCGATAGCTCGTGAAAGGCGAGATATAAATTCACACGTATTCGAAAACAAATGGCCCAGTTGTATCAGATAATTGGGTCAGGCGAGCAACCTGTTGCTCACACGCATTGTCTCGCGTCTCGGTGCGCCGGCGGTCCCGTTACCGCTCGGTCAAGTTCGGCACATTGTGACGTGCTTCTTGACTTTGTGACATACGGATTTACGTTCTACTCCCGCGGCTGTTCAAAGGTTTGAAGATTAATATCATGATGACGTTTACTGGACACGCTTGCTATGAAATATGTTCAAAAGATTAAAACTGTAAGCACTACCTACCTAGTATTTTATGGTAATGGCAAGTAGAAAGTTAACTGTTTGTTTGCGTATGCCATTTTAAATGAACAGGCTGTCTGAACAAATCTTGGAATATTCTTACTATTCTATCGAATCAATTATCTGTATACAATGTAAACATTAAATTTAAAAGTGAGTATGACGATAAAGAACGAAAGAACATATTACAAACTCGTAATGATCCGGGTTGAGCAGACATGTAAATGATGAATTTAGATTAATGTTTGATTCTGTTTGCTTGTCAATTTGACTTTCTATTCAGTCCATGATCACCACAAAAGACATTTAGGAAAAATCCTAATTATTGTCATTAGTTTTCATCCTGAGCTTAGCTTTATATGAATCATGAATTCATTGACATTGTTTGACATGAGTAGGCGATAGGGAACGGTTTTTGGTCTATCAAACATGCTGACCGAATGCACGTTAAAAGATTCCAAAAGCCTGAGAAAGTCGAATGTAGAACTCTCAGATGAGTAAGTTATTTGACAATGATTTTTAGCGCATAACTTCGACAAAATTTCGTAATAAAAGTGCACGTTGCGATTTAAAACCATGACCTCTGAAATGGAAGATTGAAGTCCAAATCAGTAAGCTATCACAACATAATTTATTTTATAAGCGTACAAAAATGGATCGTGCATTTCGCTACGTTATCGTTGGCGTTTAAATCTCTTAAGCTCGTATGAGCTTGAATTTCAGCTTCTTATCTTGAGTGGACTTGGCTCCAGCACTGTCATATCACTTACGTCGCTCCATCTGATATTCAAGTAGCCGTATAACCACGTGCGGCTCTGACCCCGCCGGTTAACTTCAAACGGCCTTAATGTTTGTCCATCATTTCCATTTGTGTGCATTTCGTTCGTGCTTCACAAAGAAGCTGGCGACCTCTTTATATTGAATTCAACAGGATTTATCTCCATATATGGTATGTCTCATCCTATGAACATTAGCATATTCATAGCAACTGTAAACGTCCTCGTGATTTCAATCGTCTCATGTCTGGGCGGAACGAATAAAGACGACGTCAGTTACAGTTTTCTGAACAAACATGAACGAATGAACAAGAGTAAATAAGAATATTGCTTCTTATATAACCTTCCAACCGCGCGTACCTTGAGCGGGGAAAATTTATTTAAATAAGTACATATATTATTATTGATACCTGGTATTTAAAACATTGAAGTATCATAAATATTACGTGTAATCCATCATTTGCACCGTAGTAGTACCTAATGATTTTGATCACAAAGCGATTTTTTAATACTTACGATTGATAGAAATAATAATGTAAAAATACAGATAACATTTTAATCAGCATCGGATAAATATTCCACTAGATGCTACAGCCAGCTAGCTATATCTTATATAAGTAGCGTCCGGTCGTTTGATATTAATCTATGAAATGGCCGTGACACGGTATTTTCGTGTAAGTTCTATTATGCGGAGTTCGTTGTACCAGTAACTCGGTGGCTACCACTAAGGCGCATTGTTCTCCGGTACCCATGTCTGACGGTCACGGTCGCTAATTGGGGAAGTGATTTGTCAATTTTGAGGTCAACTGTTGCTTTCTTTTTCAATTATTACACATTAACTACTTATTTCTCAGTCGGTAGTGGATAGTGACTAGGCATCTAGAATTTAGTTCAAGTGTTCTGACGAATAAGCGTGTCATTAAGTGGAATGGATGAAGATTATTTATATGGTATATAACTTATCAATCTCCTTTGCTTGCAGATATTAACTGCTCCGACAGTTCACACGTATTGCTTATGAGTAAATCTTCGTTTTAGACAGGTTTTGTGCTATCAATTTGTTTTTTGCCACGTTATTTATTCACAGTTTTTAATAACAGCAACAATAGTTGATTAGAATGAGAATTCTAGCTGATAAAAATACAGTTCAACAGATTACTTATGCTAATACGAGGAAATAATCACGTAATCGTGTGAATTTTTACATAAACGCTATTCTGTGCTCTTTGACGTAGCTTTCTCATGAATCCAGAGTCTAACGTAATTAATGAACAAAAAGGAAGTGCAGTGTGCAGTTTTGTGTTTGCATCTAAACTGTTGAATTAATGGATTTAACCATCCTTCGAAATCTAAAACTGTTAATGTATTTTCTGGATTGCTCATGAATAATAATGACATTTGTTATGTATGTGGTATTTCCATATATATTTATTATATGTGTATAATATATAGTAATATTTTGTAAGTTTGGTCAATGATATAAATGTTACTACCGTTTCATCGCAATGCTTAACATATAAAAATATATATTTGTACATTTCAGATTATTGATAAATAAATTTAGGTACGATCGGGGTTCACTAGTATTTCTATCATTGGAATAATACTGAACATATAGTTATTTCTATCACGTAAAATGGTGATTGCGGTCGTTAGTTAAGACGAAGAGTAAATGTCGAAATGACTGTACCAAAGTCGGTTTTAGATACCGTTAAATTGGGCAATTTGAGAGCACATATTGTGCCTACACGGTGGCTGCATCTACGTTACCGGTGCGACACGCTGCCATGCGTAGTGATATAACCTGTGTATAACAGTTATAATCATTACGTGACAACGTAACGCGTCACCCATACATAATTTATGGCTCTAGAACTCTACTTTTTAATTGCATCCGCGCTCGCTACGTCCCGTTTCATTTTTGCATTGTATTCAGTCGGCTTAACAGTATTTGAACAAAGGCAATTGTGTAAAGATTTCCATCGAAATCTAACATCTTAATTCAAATAACCGCCAAACGGGAGTTGGGAGGTTCCTAAAAGTGCTTTTATAATATCATCGTACATAATTTAACGTAGCCAATTGAAACGTAATGTATCATATACAAATTCAACATTTAATACTTAAACATCTAGAAAATAATATATGTTAAGTGAGTCAATTATCCGCTGATAAACATTTAACGACTCTTTCACTGACCCACTTTTGAGTGTAATTCAAAAAATATATGTTTTGCTCATTTCCATGTCACGCAATAATCGTAGATATAAAATCTTGCTTTCAGAATCTTTTTGTAGGATGTTAGCGCCTATCGAGAAAGCTATCCACCGAAATTACGGTAGTCGAATGTTTAAAAGTGCAATTTTTTTATGAATTTCATATCACTTTGTAAAGAGAAATGGTAGTTTACTTTCCTTGATTGCTTTCGTTGAAAAACAAAAAGGCAACCAACTTACAATCAGTGTGTGTGTAATATAGGTATTTATTGAATGTGTTAAACCAAGCGGAACATTATATGGCGATCGAAAGCTGTTCAATTCATTAAACATGCATAAGAATAATTTCAGCTGTTCTCAGTGCAGAGAATAGAATAATCATCTTACTTTCACGTTTACCAATGGTCATTCATCTACTCGATAAAAAGACTAGTGAAAGCGATATTGTATTGCAAAAAAATAAATGAAAATTTGTGTCACTGGCTTTCCTGTTGGCTCGGACCAAATTGAGATTGTCTTGACCTTCATTCGGTATGCAGTGTTAATATAGTACAGACATGCGTATTGACATTTTTTATTGACTATTCACGACCTTATTAAGAAAATGATCTGAATTTTAAATCTCAACATTGTATGAATTTAATCAGTTATCTGGAATTTTTATTTTTGGAAAGGAGTGAAAATTTCAATATGTTATATCATAACGTTCATATAGATGTAGGAAAGTGTGTAAAGCATTATTTAATGATATTAGACTCATGGAAAAATATTCTGTTCGTGGTACGTTTTATTCATAGATTGTTTTTTGTTTCAGGTGGATAACTCAAGATGAAGGGCAAGGCGCTGGTCCTGGCGCGGCTAGCGCTTGTTTTATTGCAGGCTTCATTTGTCTTCGGTATGTACTTATACTTACTGATTTAGTATTTTTATATAAAAAGTAATAATCTGCCCTATAGGCTTCCGACTATATACCATTTAAGCGAGCATAACAACGGATAGGATTGCGAACCGATTTGAAGTTAATTTTTGTAGAGCATTATTTATTCTGAAGATTAAGACCCATAATTGTCATGATAGTTGAAGAAATGTGTTACCAGTATATATGCGTAGTACTTATTTGAAAGGTCAACTTCTGCATGAAAGCCGGTATCCTCTGAAATCGGTATTGCATAATTTGACAGTTTAGTCTACGGTGCTCTACACTTCGGTGTGCAACTAACACTTGAAGCTGAAGAGGATTTTTACTTTATAGATTCATTAACATTAACAGCAGTTCAATAAATAGCTGAAAACTGCGATAAATGTGTAATAATATGTTAAAAGATAAAATATTTAATTTTGTATGGTCGGGTATTTGTATAAGGATAGCTTGCAAACGCATGGCGCCACGTAGAGAATGCTATCAAGTATTAATTATTTTTAATTAAAGTTTCCCACGGTATTATTATACAATTGTACATAAAAATGTAATAAAAACAAAAGTACATACATGCGAATTTATGAAAATTTATCCTAAGATATTTAACAGGTTGAAGGTACGGAATGTAAATTATACTGAGGCTTACCCGTCAAAGCACTAAGTATTTTGTGAAAGTGCGCTTCATTCTATCAATTTTATGGGTTAGCTCGTAAAATAAGCCTGAGACTAGCTTTGTCAATTTAATCTTAACTAGAAAAGGTGCGGAAAAATCTACTAATCAAAGTGACAAATATTGGAAAAATTAATTTATCTTCAGTAGGTACTAGCATTTTGAAATGGTTTATACATAGTACAGTATTAGATTTTATAAAATTTGAAACAATGTTATGTTTGTAATAGTTACCTACTTATTTAATTATTCTATTAAGTTGTTAATAGAGAGCGGACTTAATGCTCAGTACCAGTTGAATTGGTATGCGGTCTTAAATCGTAGTGAACATTTGCAAGTAGAATGGAGCCTATTAATACAGTACTGTAAACAGTACTGTAAAACGGGAGTCATCTCAGTTATTTGTGGACAGAGGTATTTACTGAGCGCTACCTAATGACTTGACATACGACTTGAAAACTTCCTTACCCTTGAGAATATTCTCTAGTGCACTAAGGAACGTGTTTATGTCTGTGTATGTACTCAACGGATTTATATATCGTTTTTAGTAGGTAATTAAAACTCTTGTATTTAGATATATTACAAGTATTTCTGAGTGCTTGTTTTGAATGCTGTTAATTAATAAATGATTATTTCCAAGGGTAAATGTGCATACAACTGAAGAGATTGTCGGTATCCTGTACTTATTTAACGAATTGAATCAAAAGCATAAAACCATTACATCTAGTTTTAAATATAAAATTCGGTACTGAAATAGTTAGAAGTAGTTCAATGAATGAACTATAATAATAATTCTATGTTTACTTTACAGTAGCAAATACAAAATGGTAAAGGAACGTTCAAAATAAAGGTTGTTGTTTGTGTGACTTAGATGTATTCTAACAATCGATATTGTTTTAGGTCGAATGGCGTTCGAAAAATTGACGGATGTAGACTTTTCGGGCACGGCGTATTATACTGTCCGTAATCTATCGCTCTACGAGTGCCAAGGGTGGTGTCGGGAGGAACCGGACTGCCAAGCAGCCGCATTCAGGTAACTAAATGTTATGTACATTAACTGTTTCATTTCTGTATTCTAAATTTCAGACTATTACGGTTCAAGTGAAAATTACAGCTATATGTAAATCTTTATTGTGGCAAAAAATTAAGAGTATAGCGATAGAATGTAATAAAGCATCATAGATTATAAATGATGAAATTTTCTAAAATATAGTTTATTATTAAATACATCTTTAATATAAGCTTTTCCGGTTGAGTTGCTTACACTAAGACTGACAATAATCTTTCAATTTATTATTATAACCATTCCGTTGTGCATTCAGTTCTATATTGTCAAATCTTATTTGTGAAATGCGAAATCAATAAATAGCGCCGCATCGGCCTACGGACGCTGCGCACAATCAGAAACATGACTCGTCATTCTCTGATTGATCATGAAATAAATAATAATCATCCAGTATGATCATCGTTGATCACGAAGCCTGTAACCCAAATGTCTGAGATAAGCGATCGGATTGACGTGAAGAATCACTAATTCACGTACGGAACGTGCACCGGGGAAAATGAAATGTGATATGGAATTTGTGCGGCATCGGCGTTTCTAGCGCGGCGAAGAGATGCCGAGTGACGCTAAGGTCGAGCAGAATGTGTGTCAGTCTGCCACACGTCCTCCGCGGTTCAAGCATTCCAATGATACGGTCTTGGTTAATAACAATGTGTCTGAAACCGCTCGCCACAAACCGTGTAAAAGCGGAAACCAACCTCGACGCGCTCCAAATTGGATAACAGTAAAAGTGATCGCATACGTCTTCAATAGATTATTGCCGGTGAACCACTTGTAAGCCATCTGGGGATTTCATGTCTGTTGGCGGTTTGGAAACCATATTTAATTTAAAACTATTGTGCGTTATTTTCTTTTCGAAAGCGTATGCACTTACGGTACATTATGCTTCCATTTTATTTGGTATCATAAATATAGAATTTAACGCATTTTTACATGTATTATATTTCTTTCTGTTTAGATTTAAAAAAACAATTCCGAGCATGATTTACAGCGATAAAATTATAGCGATACACGAGTATGTATATAGAAAGGACAATTATATAAATTGTATTCACCAGAAGTTGTGTATTATAAATTGTACCGGAAAACGTTCCGGCTATGAAGAAATGGTACGATTAATTTATAAGAAATCTTTTTCTTAAATTCATGTCAATATACCAGAATAACCGTTATTGTGCGTTCGAAAACTTTTCGTCGCTTGACTTGCATATTTGTCGATAACATGATACGGGCGCAAAAGCTTAATGAATTATTAAATGATAGGTACCATTAATTATATTTATCTTGTCATATATATTATCACCTAGCCGCGAGATGTTTTCGGAGAAAGTTCCGAGCGATGAATCCATACGTTTATATTACCTTTATACACCCATTGAGCTCTTTATGATAGAAATTTATTATTTCTTCTATTAACATTTCCAGCACACTACCTTAAATTATGTAATTCAGTTTATTAGTATCTTATGGTAATACACAGAAGAAGCCAAAGAAATAAAATATGTTTATTGTCACAAAATAATCTTAAAGTTACAAGAACGAACACTCTAATTTTTTAATGGGGCAATAAGAAATGGCTCAGCTTCACCTGACAGGACCAGACCAGTCAAGAATATTATATAATTTATACATATGACAATGATATTTTTAAAGTTTTAAAAGGACTGTATTTAAAAATCATTTGCTTAGCATAATGAAATGGAACTGTTTTATTGATAAATAATTAACACCTGCTTATTTCAATAGTCAGTAAATGTTACGTATTTAATTTAATTTTTTCATCGCCTAATCAGCGACAGCGCTGCACTGCCAATCATTCCGTAAATCAGATTAGTGGCATTATCGCCTCATTATGTATTATCGCTTTTGTACTGGCTAACGCAAAAAAAGCTAAAGCATTAAAGTGAAGTAAGGCGTCTAACAGTACAGTGACGTTTGTAAGATTCTTTGAAATCAGTTCGAACGGGATCGATTGGAAATCAATTCGGTCGATAGTCAATTCAATTAGACGAGACAGAGGTTTCCCGCGCTTCTAATTTAGCATTGTACTAATACTGTTCTTATCTGCCATCGACCTGTCCAAAGAAATAGCCAAGTGACAAGAATGGGACGGGAATGAATGGGACGAATTTGATAACAACTATTGCTAATTGTTTGCAATGTTGGCACCGATTACTTCTACAAAGGATATTTTGAGTATTAACATACAGCTAAAACGCAAGCACCATCGTCAGTTGTCTGTATAATGCTCTGTCTCTGTACTGCCATATGCCTCTAAGAAATGTTTGATATTATCAGCATTCGACAAAATCTATGCTGGACAGCAGCGTCGTGGATCGCGTTATTTGATTTCGATTTGAAGATCGCATAACTTGTCATTTGCAGGCACAAAAACGTCATTTGTCACATTTATCTCACCATTAAGATAGCAATCGAATCGGGTTACTAGTCAATTATTTATCATGGTCAGTAATTAATTCATTCTTAGATCAAAATATATCATTGGGCTTAGAGCGCAAGATGAAATGCATCGATATGATTCACGGGCTACTTTACAATTTCAACCGTTCGCTACGTGATACGTGATTGATGCGGTGCTTACAATATGGCCGCTCTCGGGCGTCGGTAATGGCCGCCTGCAGTTTGTAATCTATGTAGTACTACTTGATACATAATTCTCGGTTGCTGGCCACATAACCTGTCATTAAATTCTTCTAATGTGATACCGTTGGTGCCTATTCAAATCGTGTTTTTCTACGCACATGCGTGTTTTATGAAAAGTAATGACCGTAATACTCGTTCATTAACGTACTTCTGAAATATCAAGTTAAATGTCATCAAGTATTTTTAATACACAGTACTTTTATCATATATTTAGCTGATATCGTGTGTAGGTAATGTAAGTAATCTATGTTCAATATCCATCTTCATATGAGACCGAAAACATCAGTTCCACAGGAACGTTGGTAGTCCTTGTAATTATATTTTGATGCTGGTTGTGGTAATGTTAGTTGCACTTTCATAGCGTTGCATTCAAGATTTAAGCAGCATTTGTGGTAGAACAGTTTATTGTTACACTTATTAGTAACAATGATTAAATTTTAATAGTGACGGGGCCGAAACATCCATTACACCAGCTGCAAAGCGGAAATGAAACTCTATATAGTTTAGGGCTTTGTAATCATTGCAAACATAAACATGGTGATATTACTTTAGGCCATATTATGTTCAATGAGTTGATTAATCACTTCCTAATTGTTACCTTTTAATAGACTGATGCCTAGCGTTTATTTTAATATCATGGGAAAACTTCACGCACGGCCATTTGTTCCCAAGTCGGGACTGTGTTATAATCAAAGACTCATGTGGTTTTTACACTCAGACTCGAGAAATATTCAAGCTTCTCATATAAATATTTGTCTTGGATACTAATCGAACCCACAACCCGTTAACTTCATTAACGACTGTACCAACAGGACGGTCTATTTAATAAATCATTACTACAGTTAGTGAGTGACGAGTTACTTTTCATGACATTTCACTAAGCACAAAATGTGACAGAGTAGAATTACATTACCAGTGATTAATTGTTCCTTATCCTCTCGATTATTTCTTATAACAATAAGATCAGGAGAAATTAATTGACCGATTCACAACATCTGATGGATAGACGTATACATGTCTCGTTGACATTTGCGACCCGTTTCTATAAACGCATTAATTTTCAAAAGTTCTTACGAAATGTGCTCCGGATATGTCTGTCAGATGCAGGATCATTTCACAATTCTCACGACATTGAAACGAGCTCACGCGGTAGAACCGGAACCATTGTGGAAGTACCTTTGTATCCGTTAATTTATCATGTTAATTTTTAAAGCGTTCATTAAAGTATGACTTAAGTATATTAGTATGCTAATAAGCTGTCTAAATATATTTAATAGTCGTGGCTAATTAATAAAAATTACGTGCGTATTAAATTACTTGGAAAGTTGCGAATAAAAAGCTTTGTGCCCTACTGACCACAAATTTACTATTGAGAGCATACGTGCATGCAAAAAAATGTTACAAATAATGCATCATTCATTTGACTTTCACAGAAATGTTTTTGTGATATCGGTTTAAGTTTACTTACCATTTCTATTGGGATTATAGCGTATATCAATAAAATAGTCAGTTAGAATTCTATAAACGTTTTAAAAATTTATTGTGCACCAATTTACATGACAAACAACAATCAACGACACTACTGTTGTCAGATGCAGTAAAAGAAATTAAAAGCTAAGTCGACATAAACAACAAATTGTTTACAACCTATTTTTATAAATACTCTTATATTATAAATTTATATTTCTTCAATAATTTCACTGTTAGAACTACTAAGTTCCAGATTTGAGGGAGGTGTGGATAATACACAGAAATAATTAGATATCGACCTTACGTTTCCTTTCTTCGCTATACATGGTGCATGTATGCGTATTTTTAACATATTTAAAACATTAAAATTATTTGATTCTATTTGATAAGTGCAATTAATAAGTCCAGACTGAAATAAGATTGTAATTATAAGTGAGGTCAATGACATATGCAATTTGTACCCGTGTGGAATAAGTTCGAATGCTTCATATATCATTGCGATTGCACCCCAATTTTAGAACGTAACACATTATCGCGTACAGTATCGGATACAGAAGAGAATTTTACCTACAAGAGTACAACAATAACAGCAAAAGACATTACGACAATATAAACAAGATAGAACATACTGTACCCGTGTAGAAATGTACAGGTATCACACTATTTACCGTAGATATTATAAAACACAAAATATGGAGATACAACGGTACACCATCCGTTAGGCGACAGCAACTTGTAACACGCGGTGACATTAATGCAAGCGCGCACCAGCGCTCCTATCGGTTAGATAAAGATTGATAGCTGTTTACTTAAACAGATTTTTATTATCTCACCACCCATAATCTACATTATTAATGTAATATATATTACATGCAAAGTCATAAATCTTGTTGATTATTGTATTTAGCTTTTTTGAATGCATCGTGTTCGGTTAGTGGGTAAGTAGGTATAAACACTGCGGTATGTCACAAAAGAAAGTAGTTCGTAACCATTGATTTGAGTGGTATTTATGACCTATAGAATTCTACAGAAATCAGTATGAGATTTCAAATTCTAGCTGTAAACTGAATTTATTGATGAATTTTTCTGTAGAAAAATTGTTTAAAAAAAATAAAATTGATACATAATGCAGCATAATTATAAATATATATTTATAGTAATTTGTTGAATTTAATAATCGTTGTTACAGTTTCGTACTAAATCCGCTGACGCCAGTGCAAGAAACTCGGTGTTTGCTGCAGAACGACACGCAGGCGAATAATCCGATGGCGACGCCTCAGGTAATTTGTTTTTGGATTAAGAACGAGCTTACGAGCTTTTCTACACTGGGTATAGTTACGACACATTAATAATAAATTCTATGCCGTATACCCCTAACATACAATATGTACCTACAAAGTACAAGTTAATTGCTATTATAAATATGCATTTGCCTCCAGGCGCCCCTGTCAGCATCATTTGCTGTATACTCCTAACTATACAAAACATGTCCTCTAACATACAAGTATATACTTAATAGGCTATTTCAAATGTACACCCTTAGAAATGATTACTAAAAATTTGCATAATAGGAGTTATTACCGTAAGGTAAACTTTATATAACGATCATTAATAGATTAGAACAAAAAATGTTACTTTAGTATTCGGTGTGTACTAAGTAATTTGTATACTCAATTGGAAAAGTCTTTAAAATTTACCTATTACGGTGCATGGAAACCGTTCTTAGAGAAAAACATAACGAACAAACCTTACCGTATGAATTCACGGCGTGCCAATAAGTACATTGACTTGAATAATGTATGCGACCCGTAGATTAGATTGCATACACAAATACATAGAACCCGATCAGGCCACTAGTTAATAGCCAAATAAATCTATTCACAGATAGTAGCCTCCGGCTTACACTCCACGCTGCCAATTAGTTAGTTACCGATGCACAGGCCCGATTAGCAGCTTCGATCGCTTTAGTCGGACAGTCTTCGGGAAATCTAAACAACCAGAACTTCACTGCTATTCGGGTTAAACGTGATATTGTTTAATCCCTTTGCGAGTTTAATGAGCGATTTTCAAACGATTACGCTGTTAAACGATGCATCTCGGAATTTATATGCATCTTTTGTTTATTATTGTGATGGAACGAGAATAAAATGAGAAGTGTTATTAGTTGTCTCCGTAATGGCCAGCCGAGTTTATTGCGTACACAGGTCATTACTGAGCAGGTTTTTGCTTTCGACATAGATGGTCTTGTACATTGACTTTGCTTTTTTATACTAGTTTAAATTATCTCTTTGAATATCGTCGATGTTCATGTTTCTTGGAGATAGAAGCAATCCTGTATGTAGCGAAGTCAATTAAATTTTTCCACCTGAAGTACTAAATATGTCCTTATATACCAAAACTGGTTATATAAATATTACATAATGTTTGCCGACTTTTACAGTATTTTTGCAGTTTTCTATAAATGGTCGTTGTTATAATAAAAATCGTTTTATATTGTTTATAACAGAGAGCTGTGAACACATATTACATGGTGAAGTTGCAAGTGCGGACCGAGAGCGTCTGCCTTCGTCCGTGGGCCTTCGAGCGAGTGCCGGGCAAGGCGCTGCGGGGTCTCGACAATACCATAATTTACACTTCCACTAAAGAGGCCTGCCTCGCCGCCTGCCTCAACGAGGTAAAGTACCCACTTTGCACAAATTACCAACTTACAAACCGTGACCATTATATCATTTTCATGCCCAAGGAATTTGACATCGCAGCGACTTGTTTTACTCCTCATGAACTGACTCGTACAAGGTAACGACCGACGACGCCTCCGTTGTTGTTACTACTTATCTATTCAATTTGTATTTTATGGTTTTGTCCCAGTTCTCGTAGCTTTCAGATATTGGAAAATGAGAGAAACCAGTTGACGTTGCACCAATCTGATAACATCGTTATTGGAAGCTTTTATTCGACCATGAAATACAACCGGAACTGAATTATGCGTTCTAAATTTAAATTATTTACTTAGGAACTTTCGTTCCGATAATACGTACTATTATAATTATATTTTTTACGATGTTAAATATAATGGGGGTTGCCATGAAATATTATATCTCAACATATAAACTGTTGATATAGAAACGGTTCCCCTGTCGATCTGCGGAGTACGAGTACGGCAGCATGAGGTGCGCGCTCAGCGATTCGGACCGGCGCACGGCACAACATTTCGTGCAACTCGTCGACACGCCTGGTACCGATTACTTCGAGGTATGTCAATAACAAAAGTCATTAACGAAGTGTTTGGATTATAAATAAGCGGCTACGGATCCGCGGAAATGCGAGTTATCTTTATTATATCTGTCTGCAGTCATCTAGCTTTAGACACATAAATAAAGTGTAACGATAGTCGCTATATGTTTTCGACATACAGAATTTTATACGCAAGAGATACTTTTGATAAATATTTAACGTAGTGCTTATTTATAAAATAAGCAGAATTGGCGCGAGGGTACAAATCATAAAACGCTACGACTTAACTACAGTGCCGCTTTCTGCGGTCCACTTTCCACAATCTTATTGAATAAGCTGTGTTTTACAAGCGGTGCCTCGTTAATACCTCCTATATTCCGTGGAATTTCTTAGAAGCGTCTATGCCATGACAGTGTTAGCAAATGTTAGTAATGTCATTATGCAAATTATTTGTATTTGGAGTGTATGTTTGTGTGTGGTCGTAGAACCTGTGCCTGAAGGCATCGCAGGCGTGCAAGGGCCCGCGAGTGTTCACCGCGCCTCGCGTGGGCGTGGCCGAGGACAAGGTAGCGCAGTACGCGGGCCTGCATTACTACACGGACAAGGAGCTGCAGGTATGTCAGTTACACCTTTTTTATGTTTTGCTAAACTATTCGCTAGTCAGCACAACTCGTGATAAATACGTACCCTAAAGAATGTTGTCCTCCTCTAATAATGAAGAGATCGTGAAAGAGTTCACAGTCGTTTAAAAAGAGGAATATTTATTTTCTTTGATGTATTATATTCCTTTATGTTACTTTATTCACGTAAAATTACCTGTTCACCTGTCAGAATATCAAATACTTAGTTATTATTAATTTTTATAGTTGTCAAAATTGGCGGATATTTAAAGATATTTCAAGTCCTATTTAACTTACTTAGGAGTAGAGTATCAAAAAAAATTCCCAGTGGGTGTATACGTTATAAAAGGAATCAATTGTTTAAACGTGTCATAGCTTTAGTAGTTAACGGTCTGTGATAATGAATTATTCAGTACCTACATACATAGGCATAAAATAGACAATATATAATCAGGCATAAAATTTGTTAAAGTTTTGTATTTTATTCTTTCTAACAGACCGATTAGTATTATTATTAATCCTACTTGATTGCGTTTGTAGCTGATAATAATTTACGTAACTACCAGTATGTTCATTTTTGGTTTTTTGTAATTTTTTCTTTCTTCTAGTAAAACTTTCCAGAAGTCAGGCGCTCCCAAGGGATGATTATGTTAGGATACTTTAATGGTCTGTGGCGCCGGCACGCATAGACCAATCATGCGAAATGAACAACGCATAATACAATTGCAGTTTTAATATTCATTTTTGCATTGAGCATAATTATATACGTCTAGTAATGTGCCGAGTCTATCAGAATCGCGAATACCTTAAAGACTTAATTATATATTAGCGTTGCGCTATAAATAAATAAAACTTGTTCTTTGCCCACCTTCGCAATTAGTCTATAAACATGCTATTGCTAAATAATTGTCACATAATTATAGTTTCCCGTAAACTAACGGTGCTGCATATTGTGGGTCACAACATGCTTACTCGGTTGTTATAATTATATAACATGATGCTGCGATTCTAAGTGAATTCCGCTGAGGTCGTTGCAATAGAGTTGACGTGGCATTCCCTCGCATCGTCATAGATATACACTTTTCTAATGCAAGCATAACATAACTGGTTAAATACCGCGCCTAAGGAAATGTAACACACTCGGAGTGAAGTATAGATTTGCACTCGATTGCCAGCTGGATATCGATTGATCACACGCGGCCGGTAATTATTTTAGACTGGAACTTTCTATTGGCAATCATCTCGGATATCATCTTTCTCGATGCGATATGAAGATAAACTTAAATGATTTGCAATCTGATAAATTCTCGCGGTGGATCAATGGATGCTTAATCAAATTGCAATTGCTCTTTCACGTCCTGTCGTATGAAGATACAAGAATTAGTTAGCGAACCTCTTCTACCGCATGTTATAAATAACGTAAGCGATTTTACATGTTATTGCTTTCGTTAACAATAATAAAAAAGGGTCGGAATAATTTAAATGAGCGTCTAATTTATTTATAGTTCCACTCCAATCTGTAGAGCCGTAAAACAAGTTATGAGCAGGTGATCAATGATATGACCGTGCAGGTAATATCTGCAATAAGGTTTTGCTTTATAATATAATAAACAATATTGTCGTCTTACCTATTTTTAGGTTTGGTAATTTATAAATTTATAAAATATCAATCTTCATTACATAATATTGTTGCTATTACGTATGTTATTATTGTAGTATTGTTATTACGTAGGGTACTAGTTACAAATAGTAATTGGTCGAAAAAAAAGAACGATATTTCCTAAAAGAAAGACATTAATATTTAAAGATAAGCTATTTTGTTTTTAGTTACTGTTTAATTATCTGCTAAAAAAAATGAATTGATCTGTTTCAATGATCTAGGTGACATCGGAAGCGGCTTGCAGATTAGCTTGTGAAATTGAATCCGAGTTCCTCTGTCGCTCCTTCCTGTACCTCGGAGCGCCACACTCCGCCGCATACAACTGTCGCCTCTACCATCTCGACCACCACACGCTCCCTGACGGACCGTCTGCGTACTTAAATGCCGAAAGACCCCTCATCGATGACGGTGAACCGATAGGAAAATACTTCGAGAACTTCTGCGAGAGTAAGAACATTTTTGATTTTTTTTAATATTGGTTGAGTTCGTTTTATGAATACCTAGAGAAAAATATTGATAGTACCTAAAAATTAAATTAACTATTAGTTGTCGGCAGTTGTCAATTATCGTTCAAAGTATTTCAGTACAGTATCACTTTGAAGTGTAACCTCAATGAATGGATATAAAAATAATCTTAAAATGATCATCTCTTTAGAGATGATAACGTATTGACATTAATGCTTAATCTATTTGCAGTTTATTATCGATGACATATTTATAAATCGACACGATGCGAGCTTAATTGATTTTATTGATCTTTGTTATACTCTCAATATCAAATATCTTTTATGATAGGCGGAGGGGAAAAAACGCCACTAACATCTAACACGAATTAATTATGACAGCAATTACGTAGTAGCGCTTGCGTACACGGTATCGGAATACGTTGAACCGTTAATTCATTTACAATCTTATTATACTTTGTTTATTATGCTATAGATCAATAACTTCGCGGCGAAGTTTGGACTATTTATTTTTCAATCATTTCGGTTAGTTAAGAGAGAATGTCAATAATGTAAAAATCCAACTACCGGTAAAATACAGGTAAGTATTGTAGTTTATAATTTTCAATTACTTTAGTTTGTACACGTGTCTTATTATATTTTTTATAATTTTTCCTTTTTTAAACTATTACAATTTATATTTGGGTACACGATTTTAAATTAAAAGCTTTAGAATATCTTTATTTAAATCCGCTCCTGAGCTCAAAGTAAGCCAACCTTCATCTTATATTGTTGTTACGAGTGTAGAAATCTTTTCCTGGATATTAAAATCTGAAACTTAAATTATGTCTTGGGTTTAGATGCATAAATAAAACAAAAACACTAAAGCCAATGAAATAATTTATGTTCATAATATATAATGACAAACTGCGCTGCGTTTTACATTAGTTCCTGTTCGGATACAAATCACCCGACTGCAACATATTTAGTACACTTGACAACCGTTATTACCGTGGTTGCAGCTTCTGGCGCGGCTGTAGTTGAAAAATGAGTCCGTGAAATGAATAGTAGTGTAAAATTAATACAAACCTCAGATGTATTAGTACATAAACGCATGCTGCATTACTGTTTACCATGAAAATCTAATTTTTTGGTGAACAAAAAATTAAAAGTAGGTTTTTGGATTTTTGGATGTTTAATTTATTGCAATCTTTTTTCGTAAAAGGACAATTTATTCTGTAAACACGACTTAAAAGTCAGATATCATGATAATACTTTTGTTTTGTCAATGTTTTATCGAGTCAAGAACGACACAAAATTAACAAGATTACGTATTTTAAAATACAAAATAAGCCAAGGTAATGATAACTCTCTATACCGGCTTACTTATAATTAACTTCTTTAACGAGTTTCTGGGACGACCTGGATATTGCCTACCCAAGGTGCGGTCGTGCATTCACCCTAGAGTGTCCTATACATATAAAACAAAATCTTACGTCCATATACGTTATAGGACAAGAGTACAAATTTGTAATCAATCAAATCTATTTGTAGACAAATGCAATATTCAATAAGAATTATGTGCCATGGTTTGTTTTGTGGAAGGAAATGTGTTTGTACATCCAACATAATGTTTGTTTAGTTAAACGTAAGTCATGCTTAAACGGTTAACCTTATTAGCATACAATTTAGCATATGGATAGACGGTTTGATGGAGAAGGATGTAGGCAACCATTTATGGTGTCTGCGTGTACTCATATAGTTTGCAAAGAAGAACCATACTAAGGCTTGTAACAGTTGTAATACAAAGACACGGGCAAAGGTTTGTTAGTAAGTTAGTATGAATAACCAGACAGCGACATAAAATATACTTTTTATTCATATTTACCGCTAATTAGTGTACATTCAGCATTATACGTAGGTACATATATGTGTGTATTCTGCAACGTAACAATTGCAATGGCAGTGCTTCGGCATTGTTCTGACGGATACTGCATAAATATTAAGGTAATTTATATCTATAAGAGGAACACGATTAATATTTTTAACGCGCAAATCCTGAGCGTTTCCTATGATTCACATAAGCCGGCAGGAGGGACGTGAATAAAATCTGTTATAATGTATTCTTTGAACTTGCTCAAGCGGCGGTAGGCGGTAGAGCCTATTTAGGGTGTAACTTCGCTTCTTTGGTACTCGTATTAATGAAGCGTAAAATGGTGGTCTTTTTTAACTTTTTTGTGTAACCTTTAGATTATTATATGAATTTTTCATTATAAATGATTAAATTTACATATGTAACAGTTCAATGTTCAGATCGATAGTGTTAAAATTTTGAGAAAATATTATCAACCATGTCTGATCTTTGTTTAATGGAAAATTTTAAATATTTATCTTAAAAAAGATAAGTACGTACGTTTTCAACTTATTAAAAAAAATTGTAGGTTAGAGACTCGGAGTGTTCTCGCGATATGGCATAGAGCTGTTTTTGCGCCCACG
>DWDX01001029.1:0-20973 GCA_018245675.1 Agara michaeli | reverse complement strand
GTTCCTGAGATTAGCGCGTTCAAACAAACAAACAAACAAACAAACTCTTCAGCTTTATAATATTAGTATAGATTACTCAAGTAAAGCCCCACCTGACGGCGCGTTATGCGGCAACACCTTGCTTCTATTTCAGTCCGAATATCCAAGAGCGTAAGGAAAACGGCAATAGTAAAATATCAGGCGATATACTCGCACCGCACACAATTTTTACTAGTATACTATTTTTATTTCTCATGGAACTAAAACCTTTCTCAGTTATTCAACGTGCTACATCTTGGGATGCGTTTCATTTACCATAAGGAGGGTTCGCAGTCAAACGCAAGCCCTATTATACAATAAAATAAAATCTTAAAGATATATCAATGATTAGGCACAAACAATGTTAGGGCTCGGTAGTGCTCCAACTGAAGGTTAAAGTTTAGGTATTCAGCAGAGTGTTTCGGGTTTATGCAGCTTGCCACAATATCTCATCTTCAATTCCCCCTTTATGTGAATACATAAGACAAATAAAACACAAATCATGTGATACATCCCTAATTTATTATCAAAGTATTAAGGATATATAGATAACACTTAGCATGGAATTAAAGTAAAATAATAATGTCAAAATATTTATACATTTATAAAATTGAAAATATTTTGGTGCTTAAATGCATAAAAAATTACAAAAGTGAAAAAAACAACAGATTCTGATGACGTTATATGCCAATGAGTTTCATAAAGCCGTTATATGATTGCAGGTGCAAGCTTTTAACAGGTCTTTGTGTGCCTTGTTTGGTTCACATTATGATGATATTTAATGTATTTCATTGCTACATAGTAAGCTAAAACAATATTATAGTATAGATCATAATAAACTTATAAAAAATATACACACATAAAACAATTGTAGATGGAGTGTCCAATGAATGTACTTAATAGTTTAAAATTTAGTGTTAGCCAGTAAACCATTATGTTTATATTCCTTGTGTAAAACAGGACATATGGAAGACAAAGCCTGCGAAATTATGGCTTTAAAAACATTGGTATTTAATTAGTGCTCCTGTTTAGGCACCTTAAACGTGTTTATTTATGGCGACACTATTCTAAATATATGCCAGCAATGATCCTTTTCTAATCATAGTCATATACAAAAGTTTCTATTCTATAACAAAATAAATTACATCATAAAGCCAAATAACATAATAAAAACTAATATCCTTATATCGTAAAGTTATAGTAGCGAATGTGCAAAATTGTTACTGTTACTGTTACTATATTTTTATGTGTCTGCTTTCTACTTGTAAGGTGGTATAAGTATATAGGTATGTCTAACATTCTAAAAAGTAAAGGAATACTTCTCCAGTCTCATTAAAGCCTAATGAATCTTTTGTAACGTAAATATTTCTATCAAAAACTCAATATTTTAAACAACAAGATCATTAAATATAATCTCAGGATAGTTTATGGGAATAATACATAGTAAGCATAATATGTCTAGTAAATAATATTGGAATTTGAAACTACATCAATAGTATTAAAACTATATAAAAAAGGTATATTAAATTACCATATTACATACAAGATACTATCTAAATTGTCTTTAACCAACATGTACTTAAGAAAGATATTCAAGAATGCGATGATAGCATCTGCTCTTGTTTGTAAACTTCATGATAAGCATTGCGTATTAAAACATATGGAAAACAAGATTCCAGTAGATCCATGGTAAGGAATGGAGACTCCTGAACAATAAGATCGAGAAGTAAATAGACCGATTCGCGGTTTCTTATTGCCTCTTTTTCTGTTTCTTGCCCAAGGCGTAACAAAGAAGAAGATGCTAACGCTAGAAATTCTTTCATTCGATCTTCGATATCACCCTGGCCACATATTGTAAACAATGCCCCGAAAATATGATTTATTGCAGGAGCCATACAATGAATATTATTTGCATGGCCCTCCAAAGATGGTCTATAGAAGGAACCTTCACTGCGTGCAAGTCTCGGAAGAGACACTGCCACAAACACCATTAACAAACAAACAATCAGGTGTTCATCTTCTTCAAGTTCAGCTTTGTGTTGACGTAGTGCAGATGCCAATGTTGGGTCTACTTTACATGAAAGACCAGCCGCTGAGCACATTTCTGATATGACGCGCATGGGGTCCCCTCCAGGCAACTGTTGCTGGAAATCTTTAATTGAGCTGATAAGGAATGGTATTCTGCGCTCTAAAACATCAAGAAGAGATTCTTGTGCTATTTGTCTGAAACTCAAAATTACCCCAATTATTGTCATCCTTTGTAAAACATTATCAACATGTTGTAATCTTTTAAACTGTTCCCTCATTATTTCTGGCTTATCAAAATTGGTTCTCAGCATTTGAAGAACTTCCTTATTTTGAACCACTAATTTCTTTAGTTCTTGAACTTGGCTTGCTGTATGCCACATTAAAGTTTCACTCAACAATTTCATACCATACGGTCCAATCAATTCTGCCAATGCTCTCAGTTCATTAATATCAGAATACTCTTCTGCATTAAAGGGAATAGCACCTTCAGCAGACAAACTTACAAAAGCCTTCTGGTTCATAGAAAAACAAATACTCCCAGCGCTTACTCTCCTCAGTAAAATTTCAGAATACCATTGTGTGTATAGAGATGCTATGGTCTTTTCACCATGGCTGTCCATGTTTTGGGTTTGTTGCAAGAGACAGTTATTAAAAACTCGTGTGATATCAATGTGTACATAATTTTCAACAGTTTGTAGTACATTCATGTAAGCCCTAACACTCACCAATAATTCTGATGGTTTAGCTATTTCACTTGTGTCCTGATTAAACATTACCATTCCAACTAGAGCTTTCGAAAATCTTGTTTCCAAGTGTTGGTGCAAATACTCCCTTGGAGCAAATGTATACTCCCATACATTAACAGTGGTGCAATAGTTAATAGCATAACATAGCTCTGTTAAAGCCATGTGCAGTTTATCCATCGTTGTCAATTCTTCCCTAGTCTTTCTGTAACTCTCTGCTCCTGGTTTCACTATTTCTATTGGGTTTTTCTTGTTTTTGTCTTTTTTCTTTCTATTAGCCAGATGTGCAATTGTTTGTGCACAATGTTTAGGAAGCAACTTATCACTCATTGTGCATTGCTCATCGCATATTGTAGTTATGATATTCTTTGCTTCCTTCGCCATTTCATCCAAGAAAATGTTAACAACAGAGAGGCTCCTCTCTCGGATATGATGTCTTTCTTCTGGACACAATTCATGAGTGCAATTTTGGAAGTGGCTACAGATGAGTGGAAATGCAATAATGTATCTGTTTTGGGCGGGAAATTCTAAGCACATGTGAAATTGACTTTCAAATATCTTGCTATAAAAGCAAAACAAGGACAAGTCGGATGTTTCGACCATTATTTCATCTAGATTATCAACCATTTTAGTATGGAACACCATTTTATCAATGAATTGTGCCAGCTCTCTCTGATCTACAAGATTCAGAGGGGTTTTATTTAGGGAGGTGTAAGCTTGCAGTCTAAACCAATCCAAGCGGAACGCACGAAAATCAAAAAGATCATTTTCCTCTACTTGTTTGACACTCAGATTTGCTGCAGTATTGCATAAAGAAGACAATATAATACTCTCATCCTCTGGACACACTTGTAAGTTTTGAATCATGAGGTTGAGAGCTACAGCATCAAAGCCAGATAAATATTGCACATAATATCTTTGCATAACCTGACTGTACTTGCGCACCAATGCTCTCAATTCCTCCATATGGAACAGAAGCTCGGGAAGTTGACGATCAACGAGATCCTCAGTTGATTTGCCCTTCACTTTTTGTGGAGGGTTATCATTATGACGTAATAACCAGAACACTTCATCTCTAGCATAACAAAGCCCAATAAATATTAATAATGCTTTAGGCCCCAAGAGACCAGGCTGGTCAGTCAGAATCAATCCCAATTCTTTTAGTGCAGTCCTTAAAAATTTTCTTCTCTCTCGGTGCTTGTATCCAGCTTTTTGCACGGAATGATGATAGCAGTCTTTTACCTCTGATATTCTTTTTCCATAGCCCTTTATTCCATCAAAAAAACTTTGTATATAGGTATGTATATAAATAACCTCATCACGGAAAAGGGCAAGAACCCAACCAGACTCTAGAGCACTTACCCACATTTTATTGGCATGATCTTGTTGCAGCATTTGGTGACAAAGAATAAAACCAAATATGACCCACCTTTCCAGTGACTCTAACGAAATATATTCACATGACATTGTGTTAGTTTCGGAGGGCTTCAGGAGTTGTGCTGGATTACTCACTAAACTTAACTTTTGCTCTGACCTCCAATGTTCTGCTGTTAGGTTCCTTGCTGGGTACACATGCCATAAAGAATTCAATGCACTAGCCAGCACTTTCTGGTGTGGTACAAATTCTTCAGAAAGCTTTTTGAACGGTGTATCATAGTCAACAATCATCTGACCTAAACGTGGAAAACTAGGATCAATTTGATTGTGGACCATTTCATGAGCGGCATTGAATAATCCAAGCACGGCTTTCCTATCTTCCACTCGTGATAACAAAATCATTAAGGACACATAGGTTGTTACCAGATCTAAATAATTTTTTGTCAATTCAAAATTGAGTGTTAAATCAAGGGTAACTTGACAAGCATTCATAACATTTAAAAGCTCACAAACATTATCTTTGAAATCTAGGAGGTCTACAAAAGTATAATAATACAAAGACAGTGATTTTATGATCTCATTTTGGATGTTCGTTATTGCTTGAAGACCTTTGACGTCAATATTGGGAAATCTTCTTACAATATGTTTTATAGATGATTCCAGAGTTTTATCACTGAGAAATGCAGGTTTAGACTTAGCATCTCCACAAGCCTTTTTTATATTGTAGATTCTTGTTAACATTCCAATACCTCGATCATTGAGGATTATCAGCTTCTCAGCCAGCTTCTGCTGGCTGATGTGCACTGATCTCGACATAGTAGACATTCTGGAATTATTAATATAATTTTGTCATTATAAATAATATGATTAAATCATCTAACTATAGGTAAGAGTGATGAAGTGTAATTATTAAAAGTAATATCAGCGATGTGTACATATTTAGCACAGATACCATATCGAGCGCGTATCGAGAACAACCGACAATCGTTATTAACGACTTCCTGTGCACTTATCTCATCATTAGTTTGAATTATAGACGAGGATATTTAGTAGAACAAGATTAATGAGTCATACAGTCTCTAACGACACATCGTCTGGTATCGTTTAAGTTATAGAAACAACATTAACCAAAACAGATAACATTAGCTTTAATGAAGTACTTGCCTCCCTAGGTGGTTCTTGCGAAAAGATCAATAATGTTCAATCACTTTCGCCGTCCATGATATTTTTACAGTTTTTTAAGGACTGGGAGGTAAACACATATAGCTTTATTATTCTGCATAAAGTACGCCAAAAATATATAGAAAAAGGGAGTGTCTCTATTGAGAAACGCGCACAACTCGCTTCGCTTCGTTTAATTTATTGGCATTTGGCATTGACAGTTACTACTACCAACCTATCTAAAAAATCAGATTTAAAACCAGTGTATAATAATCAGATATAAAACACTTTTATTCGGTTCATATTTATTGTTAATATAATACAACAACATACCATCACGCCAGGCCCCTAACGAGATAGGCAGAAAGCACCGATTAATATAACAAAACTTTTAAAAATGCATCTCGTATTATTTGTCTATTATACGATATGTTAAACACAATAATAAATAGTTATAATAAACACAATAAATATGACTCTCGAACATGAAGTAATTATTGATTCATTTTTATTAAGGTTTTACTACATTTTCTGTAAGAACAATATTTTTAAGCTGTGGAATAAACCTATACATATTGACCAAAACAAGGGTATCCAAGAAACTCGAATAAGGAAACAGATTCTGACACATTGAAATAGGGATGTATCTTTCCGAAAAACATCGTTTTTTATATAGTAACCTGATAAACTGATTCTCAAAAAATCGAAATCTGGTAGATCGATTTTTTTGCAAGTTTGCGTTTACAATGTAAATACGAATGCATTGTATTAAAAACACCGCTTAAGAATCAGTACTTATTCCGCTAATCACAGTATGTATATTACAACAGTCAGTCAGTCAAGGCATGCATACTTGAACAAATGAATGACACAATATCAATCAACAAATGTAAATAGCAAAAAATTACAAAGAATTTTTCAATTTTAACTGGCGGCATGGTAATATTACGGATACATTCAACTATTTGTAGCAATGTAATGGTTTTTACTAAAACAGAAAAAATCCAATTTAATATTCAAGGGTGAAAGATCGATTCATTGAATCGATTCAGTGTTACAAATCGATTATCTGATTAATCTATCTCAGATCACCATCCCTACATTGTATATTGTCTGTGCTTGTCTTTCTTGTCAAATCTATGTTAATGTTAGATGTGCGGTAGCCCAATGTGTTTTATTATTGGAAACTTTAATATCTCCTAAATTTAAAAGCACTGAATTGGCAATTTCTTCTTTTAGTAGAGAGGCAAATCTTTCATCATGCCTCGAATTATGATAAAAGGCGGCGTTTGGCGCAATACAGAGGTGAGATTTTAAAAAAATCTTGATTGCTTCGACGCTTTTACGATTGAATTATTATAAACTTGGGTGTTTTTTTGTTTGTTTTAGGATGAAATCCTCAAAGCGGCTGTGATGAAATATGGGAAAAATCAATGGTCACGTATTGCATCCCTACTTCATCGGAAATCTGCTAAGCAATGCAAGGCTCGATGGTACGAATGGTTAGACCCCAGCATCAAGAAGACGGAATGGTCTCGCGAGGAGGACGAGAAGCTGCTGCACCTGGCCAAGCTGATGCCGACTCAGTGGAGGACCATTGCTCCTATCATAGGTCGCACAGCGGCTCAATGCTTAGAGCGCTATGAATACCTGCTGTAAGACTTCCATATCCATTTTTACAATAAACAATTCAGATCAAGGTAGGATTTTATGCTATTACACCTCAAAAGTACACTGTATGGGCTTCATAGAATATCAGAGTTCTGTTGTATACTCTACCGCTTGGTAGAAGATAAGTATTTGCTGTAAATAATTCTGACCGTTCTTCACTATAATAAGATATTTGAAAACTTCAATATAATAAGATATTTGAAAACTTCAATATAATAAGATATTTGAAAACTGCCTACAAATTACAGGATAGATAATTTATAAGTTATTGCTTACACATATTCTGGGAATAGAACTTTAATGTAGAACACTGACTTAATGTGAGGGGGCCCTTTACACTGATTTAATAATTTGAATACAGTTAGTGAATTGGAGTGCATTAAGTGGAGTATTTCTATTACAAGTAACAGAATTATGTTAATCTTGATGATACAAAATTGGTTTATCATGTTAAAAATGTAGTTTTTTCCACTGTGCTGAGTTCTGAGCAGTTTCATGTCTCACTACAAAATAACTTTTTAGTTCACATATTTTTTGTATAGTGTAATTGTTCATGCACTCTTAGCTTAATGTCAAGATTATTTGTGCTTTTTCTGTTTTAAAGGGCAATAGGATTAATGCTTTGAGTTTATTTTTAAGATTAATCATGCTTTTTTATTCAATAAATTCGATATAAAGAATATTTTGAACATTTTGAGACAATTTTAATGAATATAAATTCACAGAACAGCTGCAAGGTTAACATACATTTTTTCAAATAGTATGTTTCACAATGCAGGGATCAAGCCCAAAAGAAGGAGGAGGGCGAGGATATGGGGGATGACCCCAGGAAACTAAAGCCTGGAGAGATTGACCCCAACCCGGAGACAAAACCAGCTAGACCCGACCCTAAGGATATGGATGAAGATGGTAAATAACAAATTGCTCATGCTAACCACTACGTGAACTACAAACACACACTCAATAATTTACTTTATAATGCATTTCGTTTGTTAGTGCTCTAATTCAATGATCATCATAAAAGTAATGGTTATCCAGAGGTTTTCAGCCGATGTAATGACATTCAGTAGATTGCTTTCCCAATAACCGGCTTTAGTAGAAATGATCATTAGAAAAATGTGGTCAATTACGGTTCTAGAGATATGATTTTTTGAGATTTGCATCAATGCTGTTTCTTCTTTGTCAGTATTGTTCAAAAACTACAACCTAGGATATTTCAAGGCTGGTGCTGCTGGCAGAGTGCTGATAAATGCTAGACCCTAGAATGTTTGTAATAAAAATCATATAAATCAATTCTAATAGAGCTAGAGATGCTGTCTGAAGCCCGTGCTCGTCTGGCCAACACTCAGGGAAAGAAAGCCAAGAGGAAAGCTAGAGAAAAGCAGTTGGAAGAGGCTCGTCGCTTGGCAGCTTTGCAGAAAAGAAGAGAACTAAGTGCCGCAGGCATTGCTGTGCCAATAAGGTATATAAAATTTACAACTTAACACGCACAATGAAAACCATTGAATTGATCGTTTCAGACTGATTGCTTCAAAAATTAATCACCACATTGCTTGGTCCTGACAATTTTTTTGTTCAAATATTCCAGGCGTAAGAAGAAACGCGGCGTTGACTACAATTCTGAGATACCATTTGAGAAAAGACCTGCAGTAGGTTTCTACGACACATCCACTGAAGTAGTTGATCCTATGGCACCCGACTTCTCTAGACTACGGCAACAGCATTTGGACGGAGAGCTACATTCTGAGAAGGAAGAGGTATTTATTTATTTGAATTGGATTTCAATAACACTAGGTTAAATAATAATTGGTATTTATTTTGTATGCCGGGTCTCATTGTTTTAGTTTTGACTTGTTCGATGGGTTTAAGTTTTTATAGTCATTCATAAGCCGTTAATTTCTTGGGATATTATATTGAGTGGTATACTTGTTGAAACGAAAGCAGGAGTAAGTGTAGAATTATGGTTATGTATCATGCTTATGGTTTATTTGACAGAAAAAGATAATAATTTAGACTTCGTGAACTATTTTTAATAGAGAGACCGTCGCAAAGACAAGCAGAAGCTCAAGCAGCGTAAGGAGAATGACGTACCCCAAGCGATGCTGCAGGGCGACCAACCAGCGCGCAAACGTAGCAAACTGGTGCTGCCCGAGCCACAGGTCACAGACCAGGTGAGATAATGTTTGAGCAACTGTATGGTCTTCTTCCCGTTTTGCCAATAATGGTTATGCTTTTGAATGTTATATTTATTGGTATATAAATATTAATGTTCTTCAGCATTTGCGATTGTTTACCCCATTGTATTTTGAATCACTTAATTTTATTATATTAACTTGATAGCTATCACATTTGGACTCTCCAAACCAATTCAGATAAACTTTCAAAGCGTTCGACTGTAAAAGATTTGATATTTACATGGCATTAATTTGGTCCACGCAGGAGTTGCAGGCCGTGGTGAAGTTGGGCCGCGCGGGCGAGGCTGCGCGCGAGGCGGCGGGTGCGGCGGGCGCGCCCACGGACGCGCTGCTCGCCAGCTACGCGCTGTGCCCCACGCCCGCCACCGCGCTGCGCACGCCCGCCGCCTCCAGCGACCGGTAAAGGCATTGACAAGGCGTACACATCACAACCAACCCTTATATCGACCTGATATTTTCAACAAGCCGCAAATATTAACCTATGCTCAGTTATGTTTAAACGACTATATTATAATTATCCCAATGTATCTAGCGGTTCAGGAGTTTCGCTATTATTATAAAAAACATCATTAATTCCAATATACTAACAAATAGGGGTTGATTTTTCACCGCTTGTGTTTCTTCAAGTTATGTTGTAAACACACGTCATCTATTCAGCGTCAGCAATTTAATGACATACATATGTAAATATACTATTCTCTTCCAAATCGATGAGAAAATTGTAACATTATACTTGTACGTAATCTAAGAAATTCCTAGAAACAGATATGAATTTTGTTAGTATATCAGTGAGATGCTTTCTTGTAATAATAAAACGAATGTGGTGTCTGCAGGGTGCTGATGGAGGCGCAGAACGTGATGGCGCTGACACACGTGGACACGCCGTTGAAGGGCGGCGCCAACACGCCGTTGGGCGCGCCGCCCACCGCGCCCGCCGCCACGCCCAACACGCTGCTCATCACACCTTTCCGGTCAACAAACGCTACTCTTACATTTTCTACCTCTCGCATTGTTTCACTTATCTTCTCTATCGGACTTCATACGCTTTATAATATGCTTATATAATGATTATATAAACATATTATAAAATACATAGGTTGCAATGTTTACTCGCAGCAATCTGAATTTATGTTACTTTGTCAAAAAATAATTTATATTATAGGTCGTCGCGCAGTGAAATGTCAACCCCGGGAAGTTTCGCCACTCCCAGCCACGCCGCCGGCCAGGCCGCACTTACGGTACTACGGCATTTTAAATTTAATAACTAAAATATCACTTCAATTACTTGTTCGTAACATATCATATCTGATACTGTCACTAAACAGCACTGATTATCGTTGCTTCGATTTTTAAGATCTTACAGACTGAAATCGGCCAGAAATATATGCATATGTCATGACGTATTATGCTTAACATTATGCCTAGCATGTGACATAATTACCATATACTTTCTTGTGTAAACTTAAAATTATTATTTCACTGTCACCTGTTTCAGACACCGGGCCTACGTGATAAGTTGAGTATTAATCCAGAGGATCAGATGAGTGCGGGAGACACTCCGCAGATGGCGAGTCAAGTACAAAAACAAGTAAGCTAATCGTCCGATCAAAAAAATAGTCATTATTACAATTTGTAAATTTTCATTGCACTTTAAGCAGTTCGTTACGAGTTTTCTTCTTTTACAATTACCAATTCGGTATTTTAATAGTCGAGTACCTAATGATATGTTCGTGTCATTTTAAATTGGAATATATTATGCACAATGTTCGTGTATGTATTTATGGTAGCTCTAGGAGCCCCAATAAGTGAGTGACGAAGAATCGATAAAATTATTATTAATATGTTTTATTATTTATCAACTTACAAACTTACAAACTTACAAAATATCAAAATATCAAATTAGAAAATATCAGATTTAATTTAGATTCTTTCGCTATAATTTAAAGTGAGTTCATATGAGACAATCGCAATTAGAATTATATTGTTTAATTTATAAACACAACAAGCTCGAAGAGCGGTACGAATGGGAGACATGGATATAACTGAAGTGCAAAAATTCGTCAGGTGAAAGCGTCGGTGCGCACGGCGCTGCAAGCGCTGCCGGCGCCGCGCAACGACTACGAGATCGTGGTGCCCGAGGGCGACGCGGGCGACGGGCCCGAGCCGCCCCCCGCGCGCCTCGAGGACCAGGCCGACGCCGACGCGCGCTACGCCATCGAGCTCGAGGAGATGCGTGCGTAACTCACACACACACACACACACCTTGCATTTATACACACATAGTGCAGACGTAGCTCTTACACACACTTCAAACTTTCAGTATACTACAGCCTTCCTAATCAGTCTGTACCCTAACCATTATAAGTTATTTAATGAAGTATGTTTAAGAAAAATTCCTTTACGGAAAAATTATGTTTACTCTTGTAGTTTTGTATCGCTTTTCTGAGATATCGACTACAATATGATATGTGAACTACGTTTAAATATGCGGCTCTGCAAATTATAGCAATTTGCACATAATATACGAGTAATACCTTCTCCTATTAGATAGGCTGTATGTTTGCTAACTAAAATATGGTTATTTATTTGTAAATAGATGTCGCTTGTCACTTTATACCGTAACATCTCTGCGATTATTAATCTATGATTCTGTTAGTCATATATCATATGAGACTTTTCAACGTAGAACACACACAGGTAGGTATTCTCAATACTTTGCGTCTATGAGTGATGTGAGGATGAATTAGATGTATATACGGAATTACATTTACACGGCTATGTAACCATACCCGTCTGAACTTGACAGTGATAATAATAACAGCGGTCGCTGGAGCAGATGATATATATGATGTATTAAGTCATGGTGCAGTCTACGGCTCGCAGGTAAGGCGGCGCTGGCACGGCGCTCCACCGCGGTGCAACGCGGCGCGCCGCAACCGCTGGAGCTGAGTGCCCCCCCGCGCGCCGCCCCGCCCGCCTCGCTGGCGCCGCTGCAACGCGCAGAGGACCTGCTCAAGGCCGAAATGCTCGCCATGCTGCACTACGACGCGCTGCACGACCCGCCCGCGGGTACACGCCCACTTCCTCACACTTACAAATTTGTAGTCACATGTCCTTTCCTTATTATGCAGAGAGAGAGAGATATATTATGCAGAGTATATGAAAAGCCAAATACACAGGTTGGGGGCAATAATTTCACTGTGGCAGGCCCTAGCTGCTAGCTGTACGAAAACACTTGGCATAGCATACAATCTGATCTTCCAATATACCTCAATCTATCTATCTACCAAATATAAACATCCACATCAACGGACTGTTTTTAGGCATAGACAAAAAACGAGCGGTTCAGTTGCAAGCATCACACTTGGCCTATCTGGAGCAGCATCCGTACGAGGAATTCACCACCAAAGAGCTGGAGGCGGCTAAGATGGAGCTGACGAAGGAAATGGAGGTGGTGAAAGCCGGCATGAACCATGGAGAGCTCAGCATGGAAGCGTACACACAAGTGTGGGAGGAGTGTTTGGCACAGGTCATTTTTTCACATCACTATAGAAATCATATTAAAAATAACACCCTGTATTTTTATTAATCAGTGTCTTTCACGGCCTTTGTAAATGATTGATTTGATGTCTTTATAATTTTTAGGTCCTTTTCTTGCCTGGACAAAACAGATACACGAGAGCTAATTTAGCCAGTAAGAAAGACAGACTGGAATCGGCGGAGAAGAGATTGGAACAAAATAGAAATCACATGGCCAAGGAGGCGAAGAAATGCTCAAAGATGGAGAAGAAACTGAGAGTTTTAACGGGTATGTGGAATGTGATAACAATAATTTTGTTCCAGATCGTTTGTTTTACAAATCGTGTTGTTGAACAATTCTTATGTTACTTTAATTCATAGCGACATATGACAATGAGTGCCAATCATCTCTATTGCTCAGCTGGACCGTAGCTAACGATGAAAGGGAGTTATTAAAACTGTATATGTACTTTAAAATTCTTCCATATTTAGGATAATATGAATATTGTAAGTTATATGTATACTACAGGCGGATACCAGAGTCGCGCCGCATCGCTCATCAAACAGTTTCAAGAGTTGCAAGATCAAATCGAACAAGCTAATTTGGAGCTGTCCACTTTTAAGTTCTTGGCCGAGCAGGAGAAAGCTGCAGTGCCGCGTAGAATAGAGGTGAGCTTCCAGCTTTAAGCTATTGATAGTGAAATTTACTCGTGTGTTTACATTTAGAACATTTTATCACTGCAACATAATCTTGACTGTTATGTCGCAAATGAGTAAAATATATTTATCTATTAACCTTTCCTTTGAAGTTGCTCCACGGCTTATTATCGTTATATCACAGATGTTAGTAGTCAAGTAAATATGGTAAAATATTAATAAGAAAAAATTGTATACAAATAAAATGATATAATTTTTAAAGTACAGAGAATCACTAATTCAGATTGAAAGAATTAATAAAACCACAGCATTAAAAATAAATTTTGTTTTCATTGTAACGAACGAATATAAGAATCAGCTTGCTTACTGTTTCCATTACATAAAAATAATATGGATTATTCATGCTCATATTATTTGCTATACTATGACTATCAATTTAACTTTTATTTTAATATTTCAGTCACTGACAGAGGATGTGAATAGACAGACAGACCGCGAGAAACACCTGCAAAAGAAGTACGCCGAACTTCAAACGGAGTTGGAAGACCTGCACAAGGGCAGGCAGATGAAAAGCATCGCTACCAAGGGGACTGAAGATTAGGTTGTTTAACTATTATGTAACTAAATTATATAGTAGTTAGATAATACTGTGAACACAGAAATAACTTCATACAATAGTCGTTTAACTTGTGGCGAACAAGGATTTGAATAACTGCCTACTTAACATGAGTCGAAAGTGTGAATAAGTTAACAAGTCAAGTTGACAGTAAGGAACTTGATGTCTCATTTACTTTGTTCATTTATACAACGATAAGTTAATATTGTAACATTCGTTGAAAGGTGCAATTAAATGAATCGTACTCAATTTTGAAAGATGTTAAAAATACAGTTAAAAGTAGAGTTCAGCAATAAAATGTTAACTTAAAATTGGTGTGTGGCATTGCCAACATATTTAAGACTTCAACGATATGTGTCAATAATATGGATAATGTCATTGCAAGAAATGAAGTAAATATGTATTTTTAATATTATGTATTTCATTTTTCATTGTCATAATTAAAACATTTGTAGATAAAAGTAAAATAGCTATCCTATGATTTTATCGTGTAACAATTATACAATTATATTTGTTTACTTACACTACATTACATTAAGAGAATAAAATAATTAAACATTTACAACTACATGACTATTTTATGACATTTTATTTACATTTATAAATACACATAGAACATAGAAGAGATTGAGGATCTAATTTTGATATCAAAATAGTTCAGATAGATGTATTTCAAATACCTCCAAGTTGTTACGTGATGTTTTTTGTTTTATTTTTTCTTACTTATATGTCTTATTAATCCATATGTATATGAAATGAAATAAATGTTATTAATGGCGTTATATTATTTTAGATACACTAATTGAAATTAAATATATCACGTGTCACTTGATATTTACTTAATCACTCTAACGGTTGCATCATATTGGTGTTCTTCGAATACATACATTCGTACCATTAAAAGAATATCTTTGACGACAAATAATTATGCGACGACGTTTTATTATTATCGGTTTGTTTTTGTCGGTGTTTTATATACCTCTTTTTTTTTTTGTATTCACGATTAACAAATATCGAAATTAAAAAATCTTATTTTCGTCGCAAAATATGAGATCCTGTTTCATCACATTGTTGTTATATTTTGACTAGTTTGAAAATCATTATAGTTTCTATTTTTGGTGATATAACATCATATACCTCACACCTAGGGTCCGTTTCCTAAGAACTGACTTCAAACAGGTCATCGCCATTACCAATGTCAAAATCTGGACAGTTATAAATAATTACAGTTGGGTCGTCTTGCGTATAATAATAATCGTCGCTGTAACTATCACACCACGGCATCGCTAACGACAAATCATCCTCATTTGAAATGTTGTCTATTTGTGAATAGATGGTGGTATTCACGATGAGTTCACCGGATATTAAGTGCAGGTCATTTGTATTTTCATTTTGATCATTTGTATTTTCATTCTGAATATTTATATTTTCATTTTGAACATTTGTATTTTCATTTTGAACATTTATATTTTCATTTTGAACATTTGTATTTTCATTTTTAATATTTTCTTTCATTTTCTGTAACATTCGGCAATTGTAAATATTTTTGCATACATAACAAGATTCTGAAGTGTCAGCTATCGTTTTTAAAGTTATAAGTAAGTCACGCAATTGCGGTGTCATTTCCATTGTTTGTTAATGTCGTCGTGTATTTAAATTCTACTTTGACTTGATTAAATTACATCTTGATCCGAGGGAATGGCGAGCCGAGGGAATCTCGAGACTATAAGTGTTGCGAGGTGAGAATTTCGATCTCATTCTCGCTTGTTGTTTCCGGCCTGAAAGTACTTGATATTATATATTGTGTGATAAAAAGGGCTGCCAACTATTTACTAAAAGAAGCGAATTTTCGGCGTGAAGTCTTTTATTTATAGCCTCCTCCATATATCAATACGCCAACAAGAAACAAGGTAGACTTGTTCAATTCATTATTTAATTAATTTGTAGGTACTGTCAACTGGCACATAGAAAGGAAAAAGATAGATGATCTTATCATTATTTTCATTTTAGGTTTTCAGTAGACATACGTGCTGCTAACACTTCAAAAGATACAGCGCTGCTTCGGAAGAGACTCCGCGTTATATGGGATTCTTTTTGCATTGAAACCCCACGGTGGTCTTCCCCGGGGCTGTTGGAGGGACAGTTGTTGCTAAGCCTGACGAACAATTTGGGACAATTCGAATCTTTCTCTGCCTATACCACCTTTCAACCGAAATATAAACACATTGATAAATCTGCTATCGATGTTCGACATACGAATATTCAACCTATAGGTGTTCTTCTACTTACTTGTAAGCCTTACAATTACGGGGGGAAATGTATCGTTTCCATAAATACTTTTCTTCTTATTAAAGTAGATTTTCTACATAGTACATTATTGAATCGGTTTTTGAATATTTGTAATTGATTCTGAAACAAGATAAAAACATTAGAGCTTGATTGAGCATTGCACACAAGTTAAGCTACCTACATATCGATCCATGCGAAGCATTGATATTTCTATGTTACCGAAAGAGGCCTGAAGCATATATAACTGCGCAAGTCTGTCAATCGATACCTACTACCGTTGGAAGAAAATCTAAGAGATATTATGTAACGTTTTCAAGTACAAATATGAAAGAGACCTGGTGAAGGTCATATTAACATATCAATTTAAATAAATACATTAGTTAACTGCACAGTGCCAAATAATGTGCAAAAGTTAATATTATTTTAATACCTATCTTGTGTTACTACACAAAAAACCTAGTTTTCGATTTTAAATTACTAGTATAGATACCAGTTATTATGCTTCCCGCTTTTAGACCAACTGGTAACATGGGCGGAATCAAGTGAAATTTAAAATTATGCATTATAAAGCCTAATTGGCGTCATACATTTTAATAGCTATCATTCGTCGGGTTGTACGCCCCTCAAATTAATAAATAGGCCGGGAGAGAAAAGCCGCAAACTCCCCGCATTTTAAGTAAACAATCTTTTCTGTGTTGCTTTATGATTTTAGTCCAATAATTCGATTTGATTCATAGTGACCTTTTGCAGCCGACTAAACTATCAATCATACGTGAGCTATTCTGCGTATTGATTAATTTGTTAAATTGTCTATGTTCGATGCGTTCTCTCACAATAAAATGCAGTTAAAATTGTAATGGGTAGGTTTCATATACTTCCGTAAATATTGCGATATGCCAAATCCAAAATAGAGAGAATTATTAAATAATGTTATTACAATTTTATATAAGTACGTAGAAGACCTAAAAATACCTGACTTCACGTCCGCACGATGTGTCCCATTATATACTTGTTATGGAGTTGTAGATATTTTATGTCAAATCACAAACTAATTCCTTCATGCTGCAAGGTTTTTCCAAATAAATTATCGAGAACTGAATGTGTAAAAACATGTCAATGCGGCGGGCGCCGTATATCCACTATAACGTTGTTACAATAATAATACAAGGACGCCACACGACTATATTTAGAACAACTGAAATTTGAATTAATGTTACTTATAGAATAAATTGTCAGTTTTCTAAGACTCATTCGTACAAGTAAACACGTACATTATGTAGCAAATAAAGTAGCGTGATAGTAAAAAGAAAAGAAAACAATATCAACAACAACAACAACATACAGTCACGCCCGGTCCCTAACGGGGTACGCAGAAAACACCGAGCGCCAAATATCTCTGTCCTTGCAAACCTGACGCGCTTGTCTATAAACAATATCATTTTTATATCTTGTAAATATGTCTGAGAGGTTGGTATTATTAATCGAAGCGTACCTACACAGCAAATGTAGCTTGGGAGCTTGGGACTGAGTCATCGCGTAACATATAGGTATTTTTTATGTTGTAGACACGGTACGTATCAGTACTTACCTCTATGTTATTATCATCTTAAAAGAGCATATATTACAGATGGTCATTAAAAATATTTATGAAATTTGAAATAATATTGCTTGTTTGTCGGTTAGACTATAGGTAAATAACTAGACAGGATTTTGGATCTCATTTAAATTAATTAGTTCTTACAAGAGGAAAATTTAAGGAAACGCTGATTATAGGCATAAAAATGACGAGGCCGAATTAATTCGTACACGAATCCAAGTGGAACTAGATAAAAACACTGATCAACATTTACTCACTGGTGGGTTAGTGATACTGTAGGGCTTGTAGCGTAAAGCCGGTATACAATAATAACGGGATAACGACACTGTTATTGTTAGCTGCTTATCACTCATGAGTCATGACTAATTCCAAAAGTTGGTATGTTTGGATTGGAGGCGAGGTGAAATCACTCCAAATCAGGCAATTAAATAAACCGACTGCTGCTTTCTGTTGAACCGTTATAGTTAGAAAAGATATCAATCACCGGGAACGTATTAGGGCTGTCCTCTTTGGTCACGAACACGCTGGAATTCCTTTCAAAATAATAAAACAGTAGCAACTAAGAAATCAGAACCTCGAACCAAGGCGTATACAGGTTGATGGAATGATTTCACCGCAAACTTGTCAAACGATGTTTGCTACAAATGTAAATATTTACTCGTGCAATAAACCACTTCCTTTTTAATTTCCAATAAAATTAAATGAATTGAGTAGAAGAGTAGCGTCTTCCGCATAACAAGATAAAGCATCGAAGAGATAATGCACATACCTCACAAAGCGTATATAAACACTTCGGTACTCAACAGTAGGCACACTTAATCTTGTTCATTGCTGCTTGATATGTTTACACTCAGGATTTTATATAAGCGTCCACGATGTCTAATATTGTATCTTGGATTAGTTGGATGTTATCAATTTTGATAACAAAATAAATACGCAACGGGTGTTCCGTTATATAAACAAATAGATAATGTAATATACCTACGTAGATATAAATATAAACTTGTATCTTTTCTCAGATTGTCGTTACTATAAAATATAACAAAAACGCTTTCCGCTATCTTTATGTATGCTTAGATCTTTAAAACTGTGCAACGGATTTTGATGCGGTTTTTTTAATGGATACAGTGATTCGAGAGAAAGGTTTTTATGTATAATAATATATGCACGGGACGAAGTCGCGGGCAAAAGCTAGTAATTTTGTAAAACACTAAGTTTGAACACTATTAAGGAAGAAAAAAAACTATTTCAATATACCAGGAACAGTTTATTATTAATTAACATGATTGATTTTACGTAATAGTCAAGTTACGTTACGTAAAGTCACGTGACAATTTTAATTTGTATACATAACTTTAGCAGTTTAATTACACGTATAAAAATATGTTTACAACAGCTTAACATACTTAGAATAAAAGGGAACATAATTTTTTGTAACTCTACCAATTTTTACTGACATCGAAACTAAGTATGTACTTATACAAAAACACAAATTTCCGTATATTTAAAACGTTTCTACGGAAACTCGATTAAAACAATTGGTACCACTCTATTACAAGACATATCAGTCAAACATTAGTCTATACCGTAATAAAAGTAATATATCATCGGCAAAAACAAAAATGCGACAGAAAGAAACAAGTATTGTTTTCACTTGAGACATTTTGTTGTTCCGAACGGTAACTGGCCGCATCGGCCGGTAAAATTAGCTTAGTATCACAATTACGTTAATACAGGCACAACATTCCGCAGTGCAATACACACTGAAAGGCACGATCGAATAAGATTTACGTTTTTTTTTATTACTCATGCTAGCTACTGTCATCCGAATCGATCACGTAGTGTTTCCTTGCCGTTTTACTTTTGGGTTTCAATATCGGACTGTCGCCGTTCTCCTGTACAACGTGCTTTTCCGTCCGACAGCGCCGCCGACGTCGCTCTTCCAATATGTTTTCGGCCACTTCCAAGTCCGATAAATCCCTCGCCTGAGTCAATCCTACATTAGAGTCGACGCAGAAGCTGTCCTGCAATTATTGAATATGTATATCAAAATAAACGAATGCAACGATACGATGGACAAAATATCAGGGTCCTCGGACTGCGTCGGTGGTGTTGTTGTGACTTACCAATTCATAAGAATCTTGTTCCTCATACTGCGAATACACACTGTCTTTGCACCTGCGCGGGGGGTTCGTAGGTATTTTGAAAGCTCCATGCCTATGCGGACTCCTACAAAACAGTATTAATTAATTAACAAAAAATATATAATAATGAGTCAAGAACAAATTTAGCAGTTTATCATACAACTAGCTTTTTGCCTGCGACTTCGTCCCGTCCCCACGATTCCCTTTGTAGGTAGGATTTCATAAAACGTATGTTTAGTTCACCTCGACGTATCACTACACATACTATTATACATATAAACCTTCCTCTTAAATCACTCTATCTATTGAAAAAGACCGCATCAAAATCCGTCGCGCAGTTTTAAAGATCTAAGCATACATAGGGACAGGCAGCGGAAAGCGACTTCGTTTTATACTATGCAGTGATAGAGGGTGAATAAGTAAAATCTGTTGAATGCCAAAACGTTCAGTAACTCACTTAACGGAGTGCAGGTACAGCGCTTGGATGTCCCGCTCCAGCAGCGAGCCGTCCGCGATGAAGTCGGCGAGGCTGGCGCCGCTGCCGTCAGACAGTTCGTCGCCGCTGTCGGCGCCCGATAGCTGCGCTTCCGCGTCTATGAACTCGTTCTTCCTTTCCTACTTGTTTACATAAAGCATCGTTTCGTCATATGAAGCGAGTGATGGTTCTATTTCTTTATTTTATAGCTAAAAACGCAATGGAATCACTCCAAAAAGTTCGCTAATACTCGTCTTTCATAATAAAAAGTGCGGGCGAAATATAAAAAAAATACCTTTGGCAATTTCGTGTTGAAGTTTAATTTCCTTCCACTCGGCGATTTTGTAGCTATTTGCCGTGAATATTTCGGGGTGTACGAAAATTTGTCAGCTAAATTGGAAGCGCAGATTGTGTCTTCTTTTGCCCCTTGTTCCAGTGTTCTATTCTCATTTGTGAATAAATTGAGCGGTGAGCTGTTGCTAC
>DWDX01001028.1:0-20983 GCA_018245675.1 Agara michaeli | reverse complement strand
TCCCATGTCTAATAGACAGTGTAGCTTATGGTGAAATTGTCGAGAAAACTTCATACGCGGCCGGCTAGCTATATAGGCAATAGAAAGAAGCAATATTACACTTTCACATTAAGTACATGACGTAAAATATCACTAGGTATTTTATTTCGCCAATAAATAACAAACATTGTAGCACTGACCGTATTGAGATACAACTGGCACCATAATATAAATTACTGTTCATTTCTTATTATCTTATTCTCGTTTAAGTTTCAAAAGCTACGTTGGAAAAGAGCAACAAGAAGGAAGTATTGCTTACGGTTTGACCTACATCCCTAGACAGTTACATAATATTAAAATTAATTCCTTAAGAGCCAAGACTTTCATGTCATTCTGTCAACCGTCCAAGCGTCATTTCGCTGGCGTTTTTTAAAAATCGTTTTACATATTAAATTAACACGTCAGTTTTGATTAAACGAGTTGTCCATCACTGTGAGCGATCATATATATTCGTTTCGACAAATGAACGTGTTCTTGCTCGACTAACATTTACATATAAAAATGTTAGTAAACAGATTTCGTCATAACGAAGTATTTATGCGCAGAAGTATCACTGAGGAGGAACGAAGTTAGCCGTATTGTTACCCAAGCAAATACATCGTGTGTGTAAAAAGCCATAAGACACATTTTCCCTCGCGTAGAAATGATGTCATAATTACATTACACGTAATAATTGTCACCCATGCATGAACACAATGGGAAACGGGCCATAGTATGCAAGGCGATTTAAACCATAATGTTATGCAAATTTGAACTTTGTTTCGTGATGGTAGTAAGGCATTCCTGCTTTCGGAATGTTGAGTTAACGTGGTAAATAAAACGATTGTGGTCGGTCCAGATGTCCTTAGTCTTCCTTCACGGTGGTGTTTGGATAAATTGATGAGCAGTTTAAATATTTTTAGACAAAAACATTGAAAGTTTGAACTAAAGATATACCAATGACTTAAGAGTATTCTGACGGTTGAAATAAGCGGTACTTTACATTAATCACTGTGGTTACATAAATTCGATTGTTCAATTTAAATCTGTTAATCAAACTTGCTTTAAATTCATGTATCTAATGAATTGAATTCACTTGAAAAGAGGAAAGTGAAGATAATTATTTACAAATCGTTATGAAACAGACTCCGTTTTTTCGCTATATTTTGTTTAAGCGAAGTTAGTCATTTTATTTTAATAAACAAGAATACGACTTTCTCAGGGAAGTTGGACGGCTATAAAAAGTTCGGGAATCCAATAAAATGATAGTGAACGACAGAACAAAAGGATATCTGACTATTTAACATGCTACTTGATCTAGATTCTGAAAATATCTTGAAAAAGGTAACAGAATTGTACGCTTTATCTAGGTGTTAAGGTTTGGTTTCCACTGTTTCACGTTTGAAGACTGTGGTCGGAGATTGATATCTCTACACAAAGAGGCAGAAGCTCGCACGGGGTCAGCGTCCAACAACAGTTGATTGTTATCAGAACCATCGCAATGTAATTAATGCGAATGTCTTTCCGCGAACGCATTCGGAAACGTAAAGAGACGCGACAAACAACTAGCGTTTACGTAATCTATAAGAAAACCTGGGCATCTAGATTCAATAAAGATATAATCCAGAAGATAAATCAAAGAAAGCGCAAATTATTATCCACCATTTCGGTAACGATTTATGTAATAAAGATATATCATTATGCAAATATCTTTAACAATGCCTTTACGCCACCGCTGCTTTCTGATCTCGCGATTAATATTTAAACTAAGTCAAATGTAAGAATCATTTATGATGAAATATGAGAGGAGCATAATATAAGTAATACAAGGATATGTGGTTAAAGACTAGTCTTGCTATGCAATAACATACCGTTTCCTCCAGTCCTGGATAAAACTCCAGTCACACTGCTCATCTTCGTCGAGCATTGTCGCCTCATTGTGATCCATTCCATCACCGCCGTAAACAAGTTCAACCAGCTGTCGAGCTCTTTCAAAGTTTCCTTCGAACTCTATAACTAAAAATCCATCAGAACTAACGGTTTCAAATACGTCCTTTTTGTATGTTGCATCATTAACAGCCACCGTATCGGGAAAATCCTTATTGTCAGATTTTACCTCTGCATAAATCGCCTCTTGTACTTGTACTTCGGAGACAAGCTGTTGAGTTCCTCCACCCTTATCCACTTCCTGCCCAAGTCCCAGATTACCTGTCTCATCTAATAGTCGATTAGCATAAATAACTTCTTCTTTTTGTGTACTTACTTCATTTTGCTTGCTTTCTTCCTTCTTTTGTTCACTATGTTTACGTATAATTGAATCACCGAAGTAAATAACTACTTTATTATTGTTTTGAGTGATTTTATTTGCCAAACCACCGTCGGTTAATGGTATGTTGACTTTTTTATTTCGTTCATGTGATAGTCTTTCTGCTAACTCATCGTAACAAGGTGGGCGATTGCTGTATAGCTTCTTCTCTGTTGCCGAACTTTTATGCGCTTCTTCTTGCTTTTTCTCAACGCTTTGATATACAGGAGGGCGACAACAATCGTCAAACTGCGAAGTCCAAGGCTTTGGTTCACTATAAATATGCTCTATTGGTGGAGTAACATGCGATAATGGAATATATTTTTCATGAACATTTTTTGAGTTAGTCGTTTCATTTTTTCGAAAATTTAGAACACTGCGACGAACCTTTGACTCCGGCGTATCGTTGCTGTTTACTTTTTTTAAGCGCGAGTTACCCAGAAGTTTGAAAAGTGGTTTATGTTCGGGTGCTGGTTTGACCCGGTCTGTACTGGGAGCCCTCCTCATTACGAACGTAGATGCGTCTTCTTCGGGTTGCGGATACAGCTGTTCACAGCTTGTAGATTTAAGGGTTGTGATGCGGGGTTTATTTGGAGTTGTCGGTTCTCTGTTTTGCCAGTGTCTAACTGAGAGCCTAGCTGCGCCCCTGATAAACTTCATGGGCTCCCAAGCCTCTGCTTTTTTGAGAATAAAGTTGTCACACATGTTATGTTTGTTAGGTGGTTTTCTCGAGTCTGCAGCGCGGCAAGATTGGAGCTCGCGGCAGAGGAAGCACGAGCATCGCGCGGGGCACAGCATGACGGTGCGAGCGTGCCCGCCGCACTGTTCGCAGCTCGATCTCTCGCCGTTACTCCAAGAACCATTGTTACCACGCGCCGTCCGCCCCGCTACGGCCAGTACGCTGTCTCTTGCCTACATATGTATGCGCGCTTTACGGATTAACGATACCGTTTAACACCTGAATCATGCGAGCTTTGTTTTATGAAAGCACTAGTTCATGAATGATCTTTATAGAAAACGCTTTAAATCTATTTGCACTTTCTTAATAAACTTACCTCAATTTGATAAATACCGTAGGCATCTCAAAAAATAAATGTGGTCTAATATGTCTGTAAGTGGATTTACATTTTGAAGCATCAATGCCTGTAGATACTTACTTATTATAAATGTACTTACTTCATATAAAGCTGAGCAATGAACTGAATTAATAGCTTAATCGCAATCCGAGTGGATCCCTACATTATCGGGGAGTGCACGTCCAATGCATTAATGCAATCGATGCACGTGGAATCATCTGTATGAGCGAGGTGAACGAAACCATAAGTCGATGCGCTAAATATAGAGCACGCACTTCAAGCCTACAGAGACTATTCATGCAACGTTCGAAATTATGTCGAACAGATTTTTTCGTTGGTTATCATATAAATGCAGGGCCAATGTAATTACAATATTACAACCAAATCTACAATGTGTATCGAAATATTTATGATATATAGTTTTATTTGAAATCATACAAATTATAGATGAAACTGAAATCTACACCACGTTCTTTCAATTGAATATAGAAGTTGTAGTACCTACTTTGAGTGCATGTAGAAAGAAAATTAATTATCAAATAACTAAATTATTTTTGAAAATTTGTTTTCAATTGAATGTGAATACAGATTTTTGTGACTAATTGCTTTAAAAATTTGCATCTGATTACCTATCAATAATAATAAACAGGGCGAAGGGTGGTTAGTAAAATGATTGAATTTTATTTTGCATTAAACCGCAACTAAGTTTTCGTTTTCGTGTCGTAAGACACGTGTCATGTTTGAACATAGTATAAAAAACAACGTAACAGTAGAGAAAAATAGAGCGAACGCTGAGAAACGAAATATAACTCATGTTGTTTATTATCCCAAACATCTTATCATCAAGGACGCACTGATCCTTTATGTATCGAATACGGCACTTCGATATTCTATCGAACACTGACCTGTTCTGCCCCAAGAGACATCACAACCGTCCATTATATGGGCAGAGAAAACGCAATCCACTACGTTTCCGTTACAGTAACCACATTGCGATGGAAAACGAATACGAAGCAATTAAAGCCTCGTAAATAACAAACGCCGACCAAAGAGATATTGTCTAGAAGATACTACACGTTATAAACGTGCCTAATATCACGCAGTTTACAGTTGTTATTATTTCTGAGGACAATTTAAAAGTTTTACGATTTTCACAGCAACAGCAGCATTTAATGATTATAAATTTTATAAAGCCAACTACCACGAAGGCAAAATGTAAAATTAAATAGAACCTTGCTGTTTATTTAATCTATATGGGACATTTAATGACGGCTACAGGACCATTATTTATGCAGTACATACTTGTTATGACACCCGCTCAAATGCTGTAAACACCTGTTTACAAGGATGTAAATGTTTGCTTAAGCATTACCATAATATAGGTTAAGGTATTAAATATACTGTTTGTTGAATGAATTAATGTTTATTATCTATTTCGGATTTGTTAATACTTTGTCGCTGTCGATGCGCCCCCAAAGCGAAACGTTTTATTTATCTTTTATATATTCATTATCTGCTATCTTTGGTATTTCTATGCTCGGTTCGGGTATGTCTCAGCAAATGGACGAGGCCGGGATTATAATCTATCTCGTTATTAATATGAATTCATATGAAAATCACCTGAAATTTTTTTGTCAGATGTACTTTATAGATGGCGACAAATGTACATGTGAATATTCCCGGTGATTTCCGGCAAGGCATTAAAATGTATAATACATACATACATACCGTCACGCCAGGTCCCTAAAGGGGTAGGCAGAAAGCACCGAGTGCCAAATATCTGTGTCCTTGCAAACATATATTTATATAGATTTATATATTATTTATTATATTAATGCATAACTCATTAATATTATCATTAAGTACCGTAACTGTATCAGAATGATGTTCATTAGTATACATCAATGCACAAATCTCACAGCTCACGATTTAGTGTTTCCCAGAAATGTATGAATGAACGTAACGTTTTCATTTCATTCATAAAATTAAATAATAAGTTGCTTTCGCACAACATTTCTGTGATCAGTTCACTTAAGTAACAGTTACTTTCATTGCATAAAACACGGGTTCACGGCTTATTGTTCATTACCACAATTAGCCGGTTCCCATCATTGGCGGAGAAAGTCTATTGTTTTACTATTTTAACACTCGTCTTATCATTAGCGAGTAAACCTGAGCGAGTAAAATCAGAAATATTGCACACGTTAGAAACACTGTCACTAAATAGAAAAATATTAATAATAACAAACAATTCGTTCTGACGAAACGGGCTCGACCTGACTCCAGACCCGTTCGTATGGTTGTCTCCGAGCCTCGCTACATACGCAGACCGTAATAGATAAGTTCATAATTCTAATACTTCTCAAATATGAAAATAATTTAATATGTCATGAATAAATTAAGTTGGATAAGACGACAGCTTCGATATTCACGAGGCTGTGAATTGTCTGGTGTCATTTCATAAATAATGTAATACAAACTGAATCACTGACTTAATGCTACTAGTATTTCGAAAGAGCTTTCCTTCGTCTTGTCATGGTAAGATTATTTTGGGTTTAGTATAATAAAATAAAATGAAAAAAGAAATATGTGTGAACACAAAATGGCTATGGTGATAGCCGTTCAGGGTATCTTCAGCAAATCTATTACAGCCGTTCACTGAACTATTATACGCGTTGGGCAAAAAAGTATAAAGCAGCAAAAAGTTACGAATAACAACTGTTTTTACGGGTTTTTTTGTATTGAATTCAATAATTATTACGGTTAGGTTAGAGAATGTATTTTCATCAGTGGTATTTCAAGTTTAAGTAAATCACTTTATCTTGTCCTTTTCACCTTAAGTTGAATGTTTCTTTACTACATAAACCACATTAATCCGAAAGTTTACGGGTTTTCGAACAAATTCGAATCGTTTCAAAGTCCCCTGAACAATGTGTAAAAAAAGAAGTAATGCAGTTCGCTTCCTGTCCGAATACCGCCGCGGTGCAGCTTGACGACGTCAAATAAATCCAGTTTTGGCTTTTCTGACGGTTACTTATCGCGACGACCGCTGACATTTTAAATTATCCGGACTTTACCTTTTGAACGAACCATTAGAAATCACTTCAAATTCTTTTGATGTTCGAAAACGTTTATTTATCAAACTTATAATGGAAACCCTATACTTAGCCTAGCCGTCAATTTACTTGGATCTTTGTATGTTACAGAACTGAAAAGCAACCTAACGGGATCTAACCTAAATAGTCCCTAAAGAACTGTGGCCTAATAAAATTTCTGTGCTCTTTCTGTGTTGGCCACAAAGCGTGATGGGTTTTTTTTATTTAAGAATCATAAAGCGATTTACGCGATTTGGATGTTTTAAAGAAATAGAACTAATAGAAGCACGTTGTGAACTGTTCTATTATTTTTTAAAATTTCGTGCAACTGTGTGTTTTATTAATATAAGTTATAAAAGTAGCTGGGTATTAAATATATTTCTTCAAAATTATTTCGAAGATAGGCAAAATAAGAAATATATGGAGAATTTTTTATGTCTTCAATTTCGAATATGGTTACTGAAAATATTCATTTTGCTATTACATTTCTAAACTACCTACATTAAATCTTTACTTAGCGGAATTACCAACGCAGCTTACGATGATTCATTGTATGCCCACATACCGTTTGCAACAGATAGTTATTTCCGAGGATACTTGTAATTTTATCCACATTAACTGCTCGTTAGCGGTTTTATACTCTTATTTGCATTTGGCTACTTTATCTATTTTAAACCTAAACACCGTTGAAATAAGGATCACCTAATACTGGCGCCTTGTGTGTACACGAACGAAGTGTTAACTATTGCTATTTATCCGGAACCTGGAGCATTTTATTTTGTTTTCAAATTAGCAACGGGAGTTGAGTGAGTGGCGATTTTTTTTTGATAAATCTTGATAGGGCGGCTGGAGTCCCTGTCTGCTAAACCGGAGGTCGTGGGATTGATTCCCAATCAGGACAAACATTGATGTCATGAGGGCATTTGAAATGATCAATCTCTACGGCATTTATTGAGGAAATTGTTAAAATAACCACCAATTCGAGAAATTTCCTGGGACAATGAACTTCATAACATGCTTGTCAACAGTACAACGGATAACCCTATAAGCCATGCCAACGAACTGGTACCGTCCTACATAGGAGTGTCATTCGAGGTCCTCAGACCTGTTCGGAGACACCCTAACGGGTCAAATGCCGCACGAACTGCGATGACCCATATTAGCTGCCGTTTTCATTATATTTCATTGGAATTCCACACCTATTGCCTATTGGGTCAGTCACGAATCAGTCTTTTATTAATATTAAATAGGCATATTATTATTGAAATATTGCTTTTATAGAGAGAAGTTCTGTGAATGGGTTTGCTAACATTATACTTACAATGTAGTATAAACATATAAAATACTTTTATTGAGGATATGTTATTTCATTACAAACAAATGGACGAAAAATATTCGTAAAGAAATAAGATGTGAATGTCAACATTCGAAGTTATTGTAATTTAAACGCAGTGACTGTTGAATTTATTAACTGTTCATAAACGATCGAGTCAGTATGAAAGCAGATACCTGCGCGGTTTAGGTCTCACTATCTCGTGTGGCGCGGGCTGGCGGCGCGGCGGCCACGCGGCGCACGCGCACTGCCTTTCGCGCGCTTCGCCGACGACGCCGCTGCTCACCGGCGTCGCCTCGAGCGTGCGCGCATCCTCACTGTAACATTTTATGTGATTTCAAGACTTTTCTTCTACGGGTAATTTCGATGGATGATTAAGATTTACTAGCCTTATGATGAAAATCTTTATAGTAATAGGGAAAAGTACGCAACTATATGACCGGACTACGTCAGAACGGATCATTTGGTTGAATTAGATGGCCGCTGGCTCGCAGCAATGTTTGAATGCAACAAGGTGACTTTCGTTGCATAACATTAAATGATGTGAAGAAATTTCTAGGCTAAGCGCTTTGGTAACCCAAGTCAGATTCCATAGTCAAGAGGAAGACGCATACTACAAGTTTACCTACTTTTGTAAAAAAGGAAACCACGTGCAATTTTATTGTACAAAAAATGTTTGACGCACAGACTAGTTTACCGACGTTAACTTCATAAGGAGTGCTGAGATATTTGTTCGTGTTTGAAAGTTATTAGTTTCTTACGGTATTTTATCTTTAAAACATCGTTAAAAGCCTGTTTTGAAGCCATAAATAAAGCGTGTTCGAGTGCGTTAGGTAATTGATTAAAAAAAGAGCAGCTATAGGGTGTGCTTTTAATTCGGTATAATATACAATAGAATTTTAAGCAAAAACATGTCTTCTCATATTCGTAAGTTTAATTTCTTTTTGAGACATATCCGAATTTTGCATAAAACAGCACATTATAGTTGAACTTGGAACACTAAAACTATACAAAATATGTATATCAGATTGAAATATAGTGACTTTTCAAAAATTTACATACAAGAATCGATAGATCACGGCCTTAGACAGATACGGCAATGTAATTGGTAGAGATAGCGATAGAGCGATAGATATTGCGAGATTTATCTCGTTAATTGAACACGTTGGAATTAGGAATGCGGTGGAGATTCCATATGCGGCTTCAGTTGCACTTAAGGGCGTAAACGTTGGGAACTCTGTGCACGTGAAGAAGGAAACATAAATTGTCGTTCGACAAGGAACAATGTCGTCAAACATGTTCTAAGTATGATCTTAATAGAGCAAAGTACATAATGTACACCTCTATGACGCGGGTTTCGGCAAAATAGCTGCCAAAATATCGAACCGCAGATCCCGTATTACTTGCTTGAGGGAAGATATCAAAGCCATGAGAGAATATGAACAGAAATATTCAAGGTTAATTGTTTACTTGGTAAGCAGTTTTTGTTTACATTGTTCTATATCGCATCCAATATAAATAAGCAAACGTTTTACGAGTTATCTTAAAAATACAATTATGCATTTTCTTAATGTTTTACATTTATTTTACGTGTTTGTTATAATAGAAGTCTGAAATATTCCAGCCTTTTCAGAAACATCTGTAACCATTTTGTTGAATTGCATATTATGCAGCGAATATTATATAGTATAAAATATATATTGTATAATATTATATGACTTGGAGCCAAACGCGATTTTTCAAGCGGGCACTAAACCTTTTAAAGAAAAAACTAACAAAAAGTTAGCCCGCAATAAAGCATTTAATTGTACTTATAAATTGAGTTAAAGTCATAAAAACGTTGTAACTAATCGATCTTAATATATAATAACCGCAGTCGAAGTATCCCTAATCTAAATGATCTTAGACTATTCGGCGAAAATGTCAATACAAGCAAGAATGCATCGCATTGGAGGGTATGCGGATTTGGTTGCCTTTAAGGGCATGAGCGTAAGGAACTCGCGGCGTGTGAGAGTACAACATAAATCGGCGATCGACTGGTTTTTTGTTCGTTTTTGAATTCCGGTGTGTCAGGTAAGACGGGGTGGCCAACCGATACGCGTCTCCTCCATTGTTTTTATGAGTCGTTCTTTTGTCCCAGCAACACCTGCTCTGCCCGACATTGATTTGTCATTGCTGTCTTCGGGAGCATTGTTTACAGAATGTGGATTATAGCATCCAGTTTGAAAGCTCTTGTCGATGTTTCTCTGGAAATTACAGCAAAGAAAAGTTTCAAGTGGCTTTAATAAAATATGTTTAGATGTTCAAGAACAATTATCAGTTTTGAATTCGATGATAAAATGGAAATAGATAACCGAAAACGGTTTAAGAAATTATATTTACATCTAGAAAGAAAAAACATATTTTATCTAAAAATTATAGCGAAAAAATTATTTGACAACCTTGAGATTATCTGGCAATGTACTCAAAGTAATGAATATCCTGTTTATAATCAAAGTCATATCCACTCTAATAGCTACTATTTTGCTATCTGGCGGTAGTTAATTGATTCCCAATGTGTTATCTCGAGATTGCGGCGGGCTCATCTTCAATCATTAGATTTAATGACTTCTAAAAGGATCTGATTTCTTCGTAATAAATTTATAATCGATTTTAATCTCGCCGTTGAAATAGTACTGTAACGTTCTTGTTAGAGATTAGCTTTTGGAAAATACCTTGTTTTGTTGTACTCAATATTAAGTTTAGTATATCGATCCTGTATATAAAAAGGTTCTGTATTAAATCGGGTTGGAATTAAAAGGTGAGGGCACTGATTTAATAATCACTAAATCTAGTAAGACACTCGTAAAAGCAGAAAAGTAAAACTGGATTCATTTGTATAACTCTACACAATACAATACTAATATAAATTAATGTCATACTCCACAAACTAATGTAAATTAGTTATTTTTGATATTTCAAATATGCAAACACTTATTCAAATACTATATGTATTTCTTGTTGCACAATAATTTGTACCATTAGCTTAATTTAATATTAGTAAAGTTCAGTGGCAATATTTTATAATAGTTACGAAAACCACACATGCAACGTAAACCAACTTAAAGAAGACATTACTAAACTTAAGCTTACTTTAATTCGAACGCTCTACTTTAGCCAAAGTAAACATTTTGTGAATGAATATTCTATCATAATAATTCATAATTTAAAACTGGTTTGCAATTTAGAATAGTATTACTCAAAGATTTCATTAATCAAGATTGCTGATAAATAATCCAAATGATGATATATTTGAAAAGAACAACCATCATAAGAGCTCTATAAAAAATATTCGTAAGAACCTATGAAGCCTACATATGTACTTTACCTTTCATAACGAATGGAACAGTTAGTATGTGAAGTTAATTGCTCTACTAACTGGTGTATCACTAAATATAGCAGTACAGGTGTCTGCAGATCGTCTCGAGGCGTTTTTCTTCTTCGGGCTGATGGACCACATACGCGGCATATCTAAGTTTTTACCGACTCTACATAGAGAATTTAAATTACAAGTTTCTAGGTTTTATACTGTAAATCCTTGGAAAACGTATCTTTAACAAAAAATGGACATATATTTCTCTGCGCTCATGACACGTTATGGATTTAGCTTGACTTGCAATAAAATTGTCTCAGGTTTGTGACAATTTTTTTTTCGCACCTAGTGGATATATACATCTCTGTAGCACTTAATTACATTATGAATCAGCAGTCTTCAAATAATGGTACGTGAAGTACTACCGCTACACCTACATATTTCTACAGTGAAGCAGTTCTTTTTAGTTACCTCTAATAGAATAGGTACTAACTAGTGTTAACTATTCCTATTCTCTAGACCCAGTCTACGAGCATCTAGTATATATTAAGGGTTTGGCGGAGATATCCATAGGCGGCAGGGACCAATTGTGATTGCTGTCTGCTCATTTGATGATATAATAATTGTAGTCTACGAAAACATAACCATTAACTTATTACATTGTTACCTGTAAAAATCTGTATAAAGTAACGCTTAAGAAATTACGAAACTCTACACTATGCATTCATAATGACAAAATTGTTTGTTACATTCTTCCAAAACAGTTAGAAGATACGGAAAAATTACCGCTGCGGATTAACGGGGGCCAGATTGACCCGCAGGCACACTTAAACAGGCGCATTGACACGCAAGGGTTAATTATATGCCAGAATGACGTTCCGAACTAATTTTTCATGACAGGCCGACTATCGCATTACCAATTTTTATTCTCGAGTCTTTGGAAATAATATTAAATACGGCATCAAATTATAATATGATTAAGACAATACTGAAAATTTATTTTTATATCACAACTGCACCGTTCGCTAATTATCATTATTAATGTAGTAACGTTAAGATTAAAATTTAGCCATAAGCTAAAGCTGTAAGCTAAACTTAAATTACAAGCGTCTAACCTACCGCCAGGTAACACATTATCTTTGTTATACATCACCCAGAAGTAAGTATCTAAAGGCTGCTTTTCTCGACCGACGCTTACTGTATTATTATAACATTGCAAACGAAAATCTATTTCAAATTTCAATATATAATTCAACTATCATCGACAATACAAAACTAAATTAAAAGCTATCTATTGCAAAAGTCAAAATGTTAGTACTGAACATTTTATTAACATCCTTCCATAGCGTCGTCCGTAACATCGCATCCTAAATCTTTATTACCGAAATCAACGCTATATTAAAGCGTTCCTGGACGAACAAAATTGTACGTTGGTACAATGCGTGCTGTCCCGCGGGACAAATTGCCACGGCAATGATCCGTTGCTGCAACACACGTATTCCGTGATTGATGACCGCCTGTCGCTACTGGCCACTCGGTGGCTCATTGTGTCATGTTGGAATTTAGGGGTTAAACTGACAAAATGAGTGAACGTGCGCCTCTTAAAATGCGTTTCGTCATTCGTATGTATATATAATATTCAAATAAATTAGTTTTTTTGCGATCAAATCCAATATGAATATTTATCATATTCTAATGAGCTACAGTCAGTGTCGCATTGCTTAAGAGTGTCACATTTTTTTCAAATTGACAATCATTTCAAAAACAAAATAATTTCACCGTTACAAGTTAAGAATGATATTACGACTCGACACAATAAGCCAACGGTTTTTCAAGTGTCAAAATTAACATCTTAGCTAGCGCGGTATAGGATGTAGGTATTAATAACTACCTTATAATTATAATACCCCACTTATTACAATACTTACTATGTATAAGTATAGCTTCCGTTAACCAAGTTTAAATCTGCTATCTCGTTGTTTCAAACGAGTATTAGCAAACTTGAAATTAATGCTTGCTCTACAGGCGGACTGTACGTAATAAATTGTTTCTAAATATCCTTCGGAGTGTAAACGGTAATTAAAGGGAGGTTGTTTGTATTTGTTGTCATTCAACACAGGGCAATTAATCAGTTTACGTAACCCTGCATAAACTGCAGTCATTCAATTTTGCGTTTGTTCGATGTTAAAATTAAGATCTTATCGGCAGTGGAATAAAATCAAAAGTGGCGTGGAGCAGGAACTACGCGGGTATTGTAAGCGAAATAAACCTTATTTGGAATGGAATGTCGTCCACGCTGATGGGGTGCGGGTGCTAATTATTGGCGGGGCATCCTGCATATCGCTACCAATGTACTCTGACACTTGTAACCTTCCTACTTTCATAATGTCAAAGGCGGCTTGCAGATCCAACTTAACTGGTGACTTTTGGTTCAGAATTCAACCATTATATTAAGAAATCTCGCTCAGACTCCTATGGAATGAGCAACCATAGCTTTCTGTCGTTTTAAGGCTTAGTTTAAACGGTTTTAGAGGTCTCACACCGTGGTCGCGATGGTCGCGAATGGTATTTATAAAATGGTAATGATGATGGCAGCCTTGGTAAGTGTAGGGTAATTTTAAAGACGAAACAGAGCCTTCGTGTTCTTTAATTCGACTTAGAAAACGTATTCATTTGAGAATTTTTGTATATCTTTAACTGAAAATTACACATTTCAAGATTATTTGTTTCGTAGCATTTGAAAACACCTCCATCGCTGTTAAGTCGACAGTAGCGTCTGGTAGAGCTGGAATCAAGCAAGTTATAATACCAATACCTACCTATTTATGTGACGTGGTACCAGTTCATTACCGAGATAACTGGGTAATGCGCATAAATTATAAAAGTAACATATATTTATACATAAATAGCAATCATCAATTAAAAATGGTCAATGTGATGTAGGTATGTATAAAACATGATCCAAATAAAGCTCAGTTTCATTACTACCGCGCGCTTCTCAAATAAGACCAACTAGTTCCTTCACCTTAGCGTATAAGGCAGTCGCACATCAAAGAATTCCTTCATAGAGCCCACCATTTGCATTTAGACATCGAGTACAATGAACAACGGGCTCTCTGTCCCACTGGCTAAGTAGAACGTGTGCCGGTATCATGTATCCCTGGAGTATCGCTTTTACTGTTTAAATATAGGAAAAGTCATATGTATGCTATAACTAAATAAAAAAATATATTTGGTTGAGGTCAGGTCACTATTGAGCAATGTTGACGAAGGTTGTAAAAGCATGATTCCGGATAACAGAAAAGCTAAAGAATGAGTAGACACAGCAAGACATGTAATCAATCCAACTTTGGCCTCGACTATAGCTATTCAACTGGATACTAGTATTTCAGATGGAGTTTTATTAGTATTTAAATCGACATATACATAGATCATGGAATCCCAAGTTCATGGGTTGCAAGGTGATGAACACCATAGCACCTTCACTTGTACAATAACTGCCTGATAAATAATTATGTACACCGTGGGTATATTTCAAACCCGTTACTGCTAATGTGCTAGTTGTTTGTAAAATTCCGCTTTTTACTGAAACTGTCAGCAAATGAGATATACAATATTTAATTTAATATCTGTTCAATGTATTGTAATATAATTAATTTGCAACAATTCTTTCCACATCTTCGCCTTAGCTCGTTTTGCTCATACACATAGATAAGGTACCTACTCCTTAGTATTCATTAAAAATAAATACACTTTAAAATTTCTTTAATAATTTTAAAATATATTCTTTAAATTTTTTGGAACATTTTAAAATTTCGTTGATTGTTTTAGAAAACCGTAAATTTATATAAATCTGTGCATAAAATCGAAACAATGAATGTGTGTGTGCGTTTCTTAATTTCAGAACGCAACTAATTAACCTTTGAGTTCAACGGACAGATGCTATCGCTGGTCAAATATATTTGCAATACGATACACGCTGAATCCACGCAAAACATTTCTCTATTTCTATTACTCATGTCTACAGTACGCTTGTATTTCTGTTACCTGTTGCTTGTTCCGTGTTTCCATGTTTTATGTCTTAGTTTGACAGCTTTACTTACCTAAAGGTAAGATACTGTTAGTTAGAATTTAGTAACGATAGTTGCTTGGCGAACATGCGTACATATACTGCATACTGCATCGGGACGAAGACTTCAAATCACATAACGCGAAACCTTACGGACTTCACCGAGAACGCACCGGTGACTGAGTTCTGGGCTGAATCTATATAATTAAACGTTCCCGTTTGTACGCCACGAACGAGTATGCGCTTCATTTCAAAGTTTTCAAGATAAATAAAAATATATGCATAAATAAAACAGACAATAGGCGTAAAACCGAATGCAGTATTTACACGTTTCAACGACGCTTAGTTCTTTCAATATTCAACTGCAACGGTTGCTATAATTCCTTAGTGTGTTTATAAAAGCGTGTGCACTTTAAGAGACCCAAGCAGTCCTATTAATCCATGGCATAGCTATACGAATGTGCTTAATCTAAGGATGGCGAAGTGGCCCTTTTGAGAATGGATGTAATTGACTTCGGGTTGCGGTGACTATTCAACGTCGGGTGGCTTGCAGTTTTTTTCTACTTCAATAAAAATAAAAATACAACGTATTGTATACATATACACAAATTATAAAGCTTAAAGAGCAAATACAGAGCTTTAAAGTCGAGTAATGAATACATGTCGATTGAGTTACGCATGACGGAGTCCGAAGTTCGATTCACATTGTTTCCGTTAACGGTTGAGCGACGAAGGTGTGGTTTCCTACGATTAATTTTGTATTACTGTATTATGTACTAGCATGATACATTGAGTACTTTCTAAAACAACTTTTTAATGGAGAACATTTTGCAGTTCAATTTATGCATGTACATTGTAGATATATTAACTCAACATACCGTTTTGTAAGTTAAATTATACGTGTATCTATGTTAATTGACTACTTATTCACTGATTTCAATCTGAAATCTCAAATTTATTTTACAATAATCCTATTGCGTTCAAAATTAACATAACATATAAAAAAATAACACCGTCGTGTTGGTGCGGTTTTTGGAAACCACGTATAGTAAGTGTAGGTTACATGTTATGTAGTTTAGGGAGATAAAATTGATTACGAACAGTAATAAAGAGGAGACTATCGTAGGCAAGTGACAGCGGTGCTACATAATTAATTTAATCGTGGGCATACGCTCGTATGTACGTGCGAATATTTCTTACTTGTACTTTCATCTCGAAACAAGCGATGAACTGAAATAATCACACATTAGTCGGCTAGTACAATCTCGCTTTCCATCATTTTCCCATGTTTTTACCTTTCGCGTGTATTGAGTTGCATGCACTTAAAGAATGGAATTAAAATGCTAATGAAAGCTACTCAAAACATCAATGTTTTGTAGATGTGTTAATAAAAGGATGAATGCATCTTTTGTAGTTTTTGTGCATAATAAACTCGTCAAACATTTTTGACGGGTTACTGCACAACCGTTGAAGAAGCATTCGTTCTCGTTCTTTTACCGCGAAATAAAACTATCATCTTATCTCTTTTACCGCTACCCGTTAAGATAAGACGAGAAATTAAAATAAAAGGTTAATAATCGATAAATAAATCAACTGATCAAGAATACCAAAAATGCAACAGCAATTGCATCATACCAGTAGTTACTCGTTAGGAACGGACTAACGTACAAAACAGCACAAATAATATATCAAATTCATAATATATAATTAATCTTCTAAAAAATAGACTTCGTATATTAAATAGGATGAAATATTCACTCAATCCCAATACACTCGATGACCAAAAGATGCGTTTGATGATTCAAAGTAGAAGCAGAATGCGGAAATAAGTTACAAAGGCGTGCCGGAGCGCGGATAAAAAGACATTACGAACTTAAACTTTTTAAACTACATTATTCTTATAAAAACAGTCATAACTCTCAAACTATGACAAAGCAATAAAAATGTATAGTTAAGTGTCATTAGCGATATTTTAAAATGTTTTAAAAACTACACTGTGAACTATAAATGTGTCAACATTATAGTGTGGCTATAAAAATATTTGTGCATCAAAGCGATATGAGAATCAGTATGGACGCGTTAAGTGCACTCAACGGAGAGATACCCTCCACTTTCTTGAGCTTTCATCTTTTTCAAATTCCAGGGCTGTGTGTATTATATATTATATAATAGAATTTAAGTGTATCTACGAAGACTTTGGTAAAGCAATAGGTAAAGAGTCTCCAAGACGTTATAGTCAAAGCTAAATATTGTTTAATATTTATTATTAAAGAACACTTTTAAACGTCAATGAAAGCCGGCACTTACGCTTGTTCTTTTATGGTATTGTGAGTGATGTTTAACCTAAAAACGTAATTAGAAGTGCATGTCAGATTTTGAACCTGAGAAATGTGGAGGCGCTCTCTAAACGACTACACTATGAGCTCATACTATACTGTTTAATTCACGATAAACAAAATAAACAGTTGATTTTAATACATGGATTAAATCCAGCGTGGAGACCCTTCAAGTGACTATAATCTGAAAGCATCTGTGAAAAGTGAATTAACAAATCATCGTGACGGTATTTCGTCATTTATTATTTAAAAAATTAAATTGCTCTACAATTGCGTTAAGACACACTATAACGAAATTGTATAGCTATAATAAGTATGTAATTACCTAAATTAAAATGACATTAATATTCACTGAATTTCTGACCGAACATCATCATCGCTGTATAATATTATGTGCTCGCTCACCTCGTTACGCTATTGTCGAAACATCTCAAAAAAAATTGCGTCACAGTCGCCAACCCTAATAAATATTAATTTCAGTGACTTTAGCTTAAGTATTTAGTCCCTATTATAAGGCTTATTCTGTTGTACGAGATTTGGGGGCTGCAACGGATTGTGCACGATTTGCATATGTTATACGATTCGTGCACGCGCGCACGACCGTGTATCGCATGGAGACACGAAGTATGAAGGATTGACAACTGTACCGTATATTTTTGCTGATATACTAAATCTGTAATTCTGTTTATGTTATTTTTGCCATTCGCGTTTTCAAGTGGCAGTAGTAAATCAAATTGAAAAGATAACTTGTGTACTAAGAAAACATTTCAATATTCTATTTTGATGTGACACGGACACGCGAAGAAGGAAAGTGTGATAGTCTCGTGAAAAATTTATGTGAGAATTACGAAAAGCATTGATAGCGCAGTAATGTATAATTTTTTTCTCTTAATTCCATTATGACAGCAAAATAATACATGTGTTGCATATTACAGTAATTTGTTTGTTCAAATTTTTGTTCCTGATAGTAACACAAATAGATTGCATATATTTCACTGTTTTCAACAGTCTTACAATGTTTCTAGTTCAAAGTTTTTCCGCAATACGGAGCTATGCTTTGTTTATTACCTAAATATATATAATACGTAATGAAAACTTTTATGATTGAATATTGTTAAGGAGAGACGTAAAAAAATACCTGATACGTTTTAGATAACTAACCTACTACATGCTTGTTTACGTAATGATAAAAGATTATGATATTAATCTTAAGCCGATATTAATGCATGGATGTGAAGTGGTTTCGATCGATGGGCTATCGAACGTTGCGCTATTGATCCAAAATGGCCCGCGGGCACCCGGACCAGACAGACCCGCTACGTAATCCGCATATCTAGTTATAACTGGTTACTGGCACTCGCTCGTTACTACTCTGATACGATTACACGTGTCATAATATCGATACACAAGTATTTAGATTGTCGATAACTTATCAGGCTTAATTCTCTCATAAAAGTTGTTTTTGAAAGAGGCAAAAGAAACTTTCCGAGTTTTGTTATGTTCGGTGCGGAAATATTTTTAAGTAAGTAGGCTATGCTCTAAACTTTTTTACGATAAGAAAAGGGCTATGTGCGATAGTGGAACAATAAAAGGGTTAATAATAACATAAACGTTGTCCTCAAAACTTTATCCTCAGATTTAAGAATTTTAGCTCTACATTTGCGTTATATTGTGTTTACGCAATTGTAGAGCAAAATGGATTTGAAATTCATAATTCATAATAATGTAATATATATCTCATAGAGAATCCTTTGAATTAGCATAAGCATAAGCTGCTGATACACTTACAACACGAGTTATAGCATAGTGTAGATGATCTAAGTAAATAATTACATTCAAAAACCTTGTCTGTTGCAATATCATGTCTTTTTACAAATGTCGTATCCATAAATAAAACCTAACTCTGTAATGTTTTGATATTTAATTAAAAATAAAAGGTTTTACAATATCAATTATGTCATTGGTGTCGTGTCATTGTAATTAATGTAACAAGAATGAGTCGCGCTGGTGACCTTGACTCGCGAATCCGCATGACCTGCAAAGTTAAGTAACAGCAGCCGCGAGCGTCTCTTCGCGACTGACACTGGCAATTTTTTAGCACTTCCGTGCTTCGGGGGTCGCATTAAACAATCAAATTCGGTTGTTACTTTTATGTAATAGATTCGTAACTGATTATTATGGCTCATACACATTACACAATTTTGTCGGATCAGTTGGATCAGCTACAAATGGTCCAACCACTGGAGATGTGACCCGATCAATGGTTTATATGCTACCGTGAATTATGAAGCAGCTTATTGTTACTCTTATATTTTTAATAGTAGTTTGTAGCTAGCACGACCGTCACGAGTTCATAGTAACACAATTATATTACTTACATATTGTATTCTCTACGTAACTATGTTTAACATACACGTTTAATGTGATTAAGATGATTTCTGCAAATACATTAAAAACTTCACAGTGAATAAAAACGGTTACATAAATCAGGTAATTAAAATATTTTGTTATGTTTCAATTGTCTCGTTAGTTATAACACATTTAATCTAAATATGCTAATGGTGAATGCTGAAAAAAGTTTTATTGCATAAAGTGAACAATTTCGAAGTAGGTATTTGGGGTTTTGCCGCCATTAACTCGCATTACACAATTGCACTGATTGGGACAGTTACATTACCGGCACGTTAAAAATCTGTTTGCGGATTGTCCGAACGGAACGGAAAGATGGGGAAACATTTCAAAACGAACACATCACTTTGGAACATACATGTATCAAAGGTGCTCAGTGGAAATTAAGACCGACGACTGAACGCAGCATTCGTTTCTCTTCAACTGTTTTGTTATACCACTGCTGTACTCGGGTCGTCTGTCATAGTGAGATAGTTTTAGACTATAGTCTATCACGCTGGCCAAGTGAGGATTCGCTGACTCAACTTTCCTTTTCCGTATCCGTTTCCTGACAATGTTTTCAATCACCGGTGTAGCAAATGATGTCTATATAAAACTCTATATAAAATTATCTACATTTTATCCTTCATTTCGAATTTTATCAGATGTCTGGTTGCCATAGCATATGCTGTTGCTAGTTTGGAATTAGATAGTCGTGTGTAAGTTGTTCCAATACATATATTATTATTATTACTCCATCAAAAACGCACATACATTACATTCGACATTACGTTGCTCTTTCAAAACATAAAGTCCCAAGTCATTTAACATTAATATCGCTAGCCAAGGACGTTCATCAAACTAATAGTGAATAATATACCTACTGTTTTGCGACATCTGACACCCATGGTTACCGGACTTAGTAAAAAGTACTTAGATAGTTATGCCTACTTGTAACTTAGTAACATCTTATTATATCAACTGCTAAACACGTTTTTTTTTTTTCAGTTC
>DWDX01001027.1:0-21001 GCA_018245675.1 Agara michaeli | reverse complement strand
CCCGCGCACGACTCCGCCGCCGACACCTCGTAGAACTGACACCCGAACCGCAGCGACAGCTCCTGACCCTCCTCCGCATGGACCTCCCTGGTAACAACGGCTTTAGTTATTTTCTGTTACCAACATTCGGACCAAAGTACGAAAAGTACGCGCAATGATTAAGTAACACGATGCGGCTGAACCCGTTTGCAACTTTGTTGTACGAAGAAATATAAACCAAAACGTGCTACGACATTAATGCTCGGATATCATATTTCCAGAAAGATATTCCTTATCATATATCATGCCCGTATACAAAAAACAACCTTAGCTTAATCATATGCATAAATATACAGACAAACAACTCATATATTAAATATGTTATTTTAAATTATAGACGTATGTCGGAAAATGAAACCGATGCAGGTCGATGTACCCAAATAACCTTGGAAGTCGCAAAAGCTCATGCCTAGCTACCCAAAGAAAAAATATTTGGCTGATAAATAAGAAAATATTTGTCAAATAGAATAATAAAAAAAATGCGCGTGATCACAATGACATTACTGAGACGTGAAGAATTTAACCTCAACGACGAAAAACTCTAACCTCACGAGTGGAATACAAATACAAAGTAATAAAGCTAAAAACCGTTGCATAAGTCACTGTATATTTCGCCCCGCTTGGATACAGGTATGCTCCGAATACCTCGATAGCTTGCGTAATATTTGATCCTTTGCAGGCCAAGGATTTAACCGCAATGTATTACGGTAAATAGTAGAGGTAATCCTTGGCCGCCCTTTTGTCACATCGACCTTAATACCCTTAATGCAATTGGTTTCAGCAACAAATGTTACCATACTTAGTTATTGATTAAAATCTGCCAGTTATACTTATTTCAGGTTTCATGTGTAGATACTACATATATAGGCAGTATACAGTAAATAAGTAGCACACAAGTATATAGAGCATTTAGTATTATAAAATGCTTTGAGTTCGACTATTTTACTGACATTGTCTAAGTAGTATCAAATAACATACAAAATTCCATTTTTAAAAGCTCTTCATATTCCCGGAGATTCTCGAGTAGGTAATAAGGTACCGCGACGAGAGGATCAATCTTTATTCAACTCAAAGTTACGTTCCTCTCTATGTATGTATTCACCCATAAAACTAGGGCAACAGCGGTAAACGGCCATAGGGCAGGAATATTCAAAATATGTAAAACGCCTCCTCCTCTTACCGCCCCTTTTACTTGGCCTCTTGGCCCATTAATCTTCCTGATCGTGGTTGATATGGAAAGATAATAATTCATGTGTTGCTTTTGTAACCATTAATCAACACCAATCATTCAGGACGCTGAATTTATTTGTACCGCTATACTAGATATAATTAACAGGTTTTATCAGCTACAGACAAAATGGATGATAACTTGATAACATTTGGTTATAGGCTGGATATCGAAAATTATTTTTGATTAAAAGTGGTGCATGTTTACCTGGCGTGTTCGAGGTCACGCTTGTTCCCCAGGAGGGTGACGGCGGCGCAGCCGGGCAGCCGCGTGCGCGCCAGCAGAGACAGCAGCTCGGCCGCCGCGAGGAACGACCGCCGCTCGCACACCGAGTACACCACGGCGAACGCGTCGCCCCATCGCACGTGCTCGGCGAGGCAACCGCGGATCTGGAGACAAACAACATTCATTAATTTTCTTAAATTGTTTTTTGTCTCTTTCTGTCTGATGACCGGCTTCCTGGTAGAGTGATCGTTGGCTAGATTCCCACCCAAGACAAACATTTGTGTGATGAGCACATTTGTTTCTTCTTTGTCTAGGTGCAAAAGAAATATGTAATAATTATTATATCATACACATGAGCATGTTTATCCGGTAAAGCCGCGTTTGGAATTGTCTCAAATATTTTTTTTTTCAATTTTAAAGTTATAAATTATATTAAGTTATTAATAGACTGTAACTGGCTAGTGACCATTGCTATTGAGCTGCGAATTTAGATTCGATTCCCATACAAGATAAATATTTATTGTCTCTGTATGTAAATCTACGTAGTTATGTATGTACTACAGATATCTACACTATTTATCCAACCCTGCGGGGAGACCGTTAGTGACTAAAATCGCGAACGTTTCCGTACTTAAAATATACACAATGAAGTTGTTAACCGTAACTAAGAATGTCATTGCAAATTATAATAGAAGTTAACTATTGGTATGGTTATGTTAACGGCGGTTAGCCATAACAAAGTGTGTAGTCGGAGACATTTTAATACTATCGGAGCTCGTGCTCTAATGGCTTGATCGCCATATGAGGTTATGGAACGTGACCCATTACGCTAGTCCAGTGCGGTTTGGCGGCTGGACACCGCTCCCAAACAGTGAACAACTGGCTCTAGACAAGTGCATTACATCACACATTACAAGCACATTGTTGCAATGCGTCGGGTCGTGTTGCGGTCAAACTTAGACCTAATTTGGGGAAAAATATTGAACAGCTATGAAATTCTATTCATAACAATGGTATCTGTATACCTACTACCTACATATCTATGTATTTACATAAACATTTCATATATTATTGGACCATTACATATGTTGAATGGGAAACCGTAGTAAGGAAACTTGCACGGGGTCTCCTCTCCATCACAAGCCTACCGCGACGGTTATCGATACAGCGTAATTATACACGTGTACATAGACAATTAAAAACGCAATTGTTAAGTATCACACGATCTAGAACGGCACCTTCATCGTGAGAGATTTATGACTTCCTTCCTTCACTTTCATGAACAAAAGCGTAGACGCGGAAGTGTGGTAGGCACAAAGAACTAATAAAGCTGTGATTAATGTGCCGGGACACCGGTGTCCGCGGCTTCCAAACGGAACATAATGCAAGAAAATGTACCTACGGTCCCTACCGATGGAATGAAAGTGAAACATTATCGATAGCTCAATACCCGATCACAGTCTCTCGGCGAAACATGAATGAAATATTGCGCGTTATTATTACAAGCTGTGTTACGTGCGGCACGCTTCCTCAACTCATTAGCGTAGAAAAGGACATTACTACGTTTTGCCTCAATAGTAAGTAAATACGAATACAATAGATGCAAGGGAAACATTTTATTTTATATACGACAAAAGCACAACTTGATGTTCGTCATTTTAATAAGCAAAATTTCATACAGAACGTCATTTTAGAAATAAACCAATGATTTCAATACGTGCATAACTGATGACTAATGAAGACATACCATATAACACACCATGTAAAAAAAGTGAAAAAAGAGAACAAAATAGAACAATTATTTTCGAAGGTTACCTTACCAAAAATTGTTAAGTCTCAGCTTTCTTGACTAAAAATTCATTAACCTATGATAAATACGAAATGATAAATGATACTTATACTCTATAACCTGTGGCATAAATCTTATATACTGCAACTGATTCAGGTTTCAGGGTGAAAAACATCCCTGGCCATCCTACTGAAGGGTCAAGGAGTTGCGCGTTCGCACCGATCAGGCGAGATTGGAGATAAATCGGACAGGTAAAGGCCCATCGAACTCCGCGGACAAACAAGCTGTCGTTCAACAAAACAAAACACGTTCGTATCAGCGTTCACATCACAACAATGACGAGGTGTTTTATTATAAAGTAATTACGCAATAAAGCCAAATCGATTTGAAAAAATTTCACACATTACTTAAAGGCCCTCTTAGACTCGAGTACCAACACCATCAGATAAGAGTGTGCGGGGCCCTTGTAATCATTTTGTGAAATTAGATTGTGCGCCGCGTCAGGTGCGTACGCAAGTCAGCACAGATTAACATCTCGATTGTCTTTGTATAATTAAGTTTCGTCCCATCAGTCTTTAGAACGACTTCCTATTACAAGAACTATGTGGATTACAACAGGCTTCTGGCTTGTGTCCAATATTGTTTTGCGTATGAAATTCTTTACGCTAATATATGATAATCTTTATGTTTATGTATGAGATGGAAACATAAAGATTTTTATGAGTTTTGGTTGAAAATTTGCGGTAGAGGCACTTTTATAGATTAAATACAAATATTTTATTGCGACTTTAGTGATCATCTACACTAATATTATAAAGAGGAAAACTTTGTTTGTGTGTTTGTTTGTAATGAATAGGCTCAAAAACTATTGGACCGATTTTAAAAATTCTTTCACCATTCGAAAGCTACATTGTCCACGAGTAACATAGGCTATATATTATTTTGGATTTTTACGAATTTCTACCTCCAAAGGAAATTGCGGCGAAGGGGACGGGTCGAAGTCGCGGCCAAAAGCTAGTTTTTCATATACACAGAGAATATCCACAACTGATTGATTTTACAATTAATATAAAGTACATACCTATATGTAGTATTAATATTAAGTACTAAGTGTTCTACTCATCAGTTATTAGTACAATAAACTGTATTAAGCTTATTCAGATACAAATGAATAATAAGAACAAATAATGTTATTATTAAATAAATATTTTCCACTTATAATTAATGATATGAAGATAAATAAAACTTAAAATATATATCGTAAGTTAACACCCAGCAATCGTAGGAGAGACGAGGAGAATAATAAAAATATTCAGCTTATTCATGATACGAAAGTCAACAGGCATGCCACCTGATGTTTATTGACATCTGCTACAAATCTCATCACAAAAGAACAGATGCTCCACCTGACACGAATCACAGATGCTTTGATACCCCTGTGAACTAGGGATGTATGGGATTAGCACGTCCGTCTATTACACCGTTCACTACACACCCATAGCATTCAGTTTGAAAACATCCGAGTAAGGAATTTCTTTGACTAATTAGTCACTATGAAAATCTTCCCAAACTATAGTATTAACTCACCGCACAATTAGAAGTGTCTAGTATCTCTACTTCGGAAACAGCGCCGTCAAACGCCACTCTATGTTGGTAGAGAAAATCTGAAACAAAATTAAATTGTTACACTTTCTGTAAAAAATTATATAATCTCAGAAAAGATGTGGTATTTCAGTGAAATTATGAGATTCAATTCAATCAGTTATGTTTACATGTAAAGCTATACATAAAAGTATATGTTTACAAATTTATATTTAATTTATCCGTTACATACTTATCAAAATATAGGCTCCGCTTAATTTAGGATCAGGTAGCCGTGTGTACAGTTATTCTAATATGATATTATTACGTTTAAGTATAGTGTTGAAATGTTACATTGTTTGGCACCATACGAGTAGATCCGCATCCTTGATTTAAACCACGTTACAAAAATGAAATGTGACATTCCAATTATTGTTTACAATCTTGTTTACATCGGAAATGTATTAAAAACAATGCATCTCAGTCGTCATCGCACGAGGTAAGTGAAATGTTGATAATCGCTGCGATTATGAACGAACGTCACCACTGACGCAAAAACCGCGACATTGATAAAGGTCGGAAGGAAACAATTTTATATCGACGCGTGTCACATATTCAGTTTAATTGCATATAAGTGCTATGACAAAATCGGTTTAAACTTTCGTTGTACGTAATGTAATGCCTTAAATGTGCCATGAAGGTAACAAAATCACACCTACTGGTATAACGCTATAGCTCTGTTTACGATTTACTTTGTGATCTCTTTATATATTTGACTTTAAATACGTAATAACTTCATATCTGTTGTACTTCTCGTCGACATGTCCTTGATCATAACAATACAGCTATCGCAAACTCCCTTTACAAATAACCCCGCAGTCGCAACCAACATAAACATCTTTATCAGCGGTCGTCATGGCAGGTATTAATACGTATGGCTACTCGTGTTAGCTTTCGACAACAAAACTCATGATCATGATTGAAACAAAATCATAAAACTTTACAAATTAATTCAATTACACAATATCAGACCAGGTAGAGCTTGAAGCTTTATATTGTATGTAAATGTGTGTGGGCATTGACAGATTAACGGTTTACACATAGGTATGATACTACACCTATGCTACTCCTAGATACGCTAAAAAGTCGTTTTGTAAAGAAATACACTAATATTTACCTAGTGATATAAGTACCTAGTACAATGCTCTACAATTTAAGAACTTGCTTTAACTAATTTCGTCTGTTATAATAGCATTTTTTCCGTACCTTTCCAACAAGAGATGAACAAAATATGCTTAATGTGCTTCTTACACTAAACTATAATATGAGCGATTATAAAGTAGTTTAGAAAGAATGTGAATGGCATTACGAATCGCACTGAAGTGGCTTGCTAACAGCTTCTGTTGTGGCGGGTAAGCATAGAACGGTGATCGGTTCATTTGTCATGGTTAGTTCTACTGAATGCTACAAGGCGTGACCAATTAATTATCTAATAGCAGGCAGTTCCATATCACCAGCAACAGATGCGAATGATCTAGAAGCTTGTTGCATTATAGATCGAAAATTTGTACCGAGTTCGTGAATGTGCTTTTTATTAGTTTCGTCTGCATGTTATGTTTTTAGTATTAGTGTCGCGTCGCGTAACTTTATTCAATTTTTAAAACTTGAAATACCTAATGTATCAGGAAATCATGAAACTTACCCCCTGTGGAGCTGTATTCGCCGATGTACCGCTTAGTGAGGTAACGGACAACCACCGCTGCAACAAAATACAAAAGTTTAAAAAAAAATTAAAAAACCAAACATGCGTAACATTACAAAGAACCACTAATAAATACGTCATCAAAAGGTCATCGCTCCCAACTTTCTACTTTGAGTGGCTATTCATTGATTAGTCTTTTCACGATACACACAACACTTCTGGAATTCCAATCTATTCGTAAGGGTCGTAACACAAATACTTATCAACATGAATGACCAAGCGTATTGCGTGAATAGACACCGCTGTACACGCTACCGACAAAATGAGTGTGGAGAATCCTGGCGCCCATCAAAGGGAGCTGCGTATTCAAAAACTGATTACTTCTCCGACACGACTCCCATATTATGTTGAACCGTGTGCCCTTTGATGGATGTTATTAAGCTTGGTAACTGGAAGAACTGCATTATGATTCTTTCTTTGGAAATAACTTTCTATAAATAGCTTGAATGCAGGTGTAAATGTCTAATCGCACCTTAAATACGCTTTATAATGAAAAGGTACTATAAAAATGAATCTTATTGAAATCAGATAAATGACAAGCGTCAATAACATGTACGTTACGTCAACACGAGTACCAATTTTTATGAACTCCTTAATAATAGATATAAGTCGATGAGAGGTCAAAATTACCCTTGACCCGCATTGTCTTGTCATTCAAGTAAAGTAATTTTAAGCTTTATGTTACCTATCTTATCTACCATAAAACCCATTAGACAAACGCGTGTATTAAGTATAAATGGACTCTGTTTAGTTTGTCAAGGTGAGTCAGGTTTCATGTGAGAATCTATTATCCAGTTTAATATCGTTTACTTCATTTTATATTCTGCAATCGTACAGTACATACTAAGATTCATTACGAAGCGCATTGTATCTGCATCTCGAGGGATCGGAATCAATCCGTCGGAACGTGGTCCAATTTCGTTGCAGCGCGTGCACGCATTCTGCTTACGCAACTGTTAGGTCACAGCGTGACATTGGTCGCTGCAACTTTAGTATTACAAGAGGATGCAATAAAAAATACATCCTCGTAATTTTTATTATCAGACAGATCAATGTAGATTTAAATATTTTTTTACGTGAAGAGAATAGGGAACGATCAAGCAGCAGTCGCAAGCTCCCGACTACAATTAAAATGAAAACATACTGCTTAACATTCCCTCCAAAGCCACTGAAGGTCATCCAGCTCCGTGTTCGTGTAGCGTTAACTTTACAGGCCGCCTGCTTGGCCATCTGCAACCGCTACAAACGAATCAATTATGTGGACTGTAAAAATGTAGTTGGCTTATTTGTACGCTTAACGTGAATGTTGGTTTAAACAAAATTTATAACATCTACGATGATGCCACTTCAAGATAATTAGTTTTTTACAATTTTGATCACCGTCATAATATTCAGTTACATAACTAATATCAGTGCGAAACGTATCATAATCGTTATAATAATATCATAGGTGTCTGCGTGACTGACTGCTTTTGAATCCTTCGAAACAGAACTTTACCCGCTGTAGGTACTAAAGATTTTGCTGCAATGTAGGCATCATTATTATTCCAATCTATAATAACAATGTTAATTAACATCATAACAAATTAATGTCATAATTCCTCTAAGGGATCGCTGTCAATCCCGGTGAACCAATTCCGTTGACGCGCGCTTGCGTTATGCAACAGTGCAGTGGGGCTTGACAATGCACTTGGTATGCATTCCGCGCGCCGCTTTGAGAGATCGATGCTAATGGAGAGCCGATTCTGGGATATCGATATAAGCGGGCAATTGACTTCCAGTCCCCTAAATTTATGGGAATTAGTCAGCAGATATATGTTAGCCGTTAGTCACTTTATGGTGACTTTGTATTATTTACTTCACCAACAGTTTCAAGTTGAATGTGAGAAATTGGTTATTATCATTAAGTTATGAGTTTCATATTACTTTTTCGGCATTACCTATTTGATGTCGATAAAATACAAAACTGAAAACAACAAGAGATGTTCGAAACTAGCCACTATAAAAAAAAAAGCTATAAATACCCACACAGGAGTTATTATTGCCCCAATAAAATTGGAATGCCTGTTAAATGGCCATTATAAACGTTTACACTTAATGAGACTCCAGAAAGCCTTAGGACCCAGTGTTGCCACACAGTTAAGCGTCATTTATGAAACGCGTACGAAATTCCACACTCTCATTTTCGTTTCGTTTTATTTTCCGCCTTCAATAAGTTTTAATGGGTGTTTTTACTTTCTCCTCGGGTCCGATTATGCAGGATTAAATTACAACAAGCTTAGTCATTTAATTAGGGAAAAGAGAGAAAAACTCAAGTCACATTTCCAACATTAATACTTATTTGATATTTTCACTAAACTAACTAGAAAACACATCTTACCGATAAACATTACAATTTTCTACGGAATAAATAACTTGTAGGTACCAGCTAAAGTTTTTTGGAGCGTTCCAAAGTTTCAAGCATCGATACGTGTAAGACAAATTACGCAGATCAAACGACACGGCGTCACGTGGGTTGATAGATCGTGTGCTATCTAGAAACAATGGTGTTGTATAGGCATGTATGAGGGGTAATTAATAGATTACCGTCTCGATCCATCACACGTCGATCCGTGTACGAGCTATGTCGACGCATGACGCTCCGGTGCCGGTAATTTTACCGCGCCAAAACCATTAATAACCGTACCGTTAGTTACCTTACACCCTACGATAATTGCCTTTTGTCTAACAATATACGTGTACTTTTAATCTTGTGCCGGAAAAGGAAGTGAATCAAAAAATTTCTAGAACTTTCTGCCCAGAATTCACCCGAAACAGTATCACTGTTCCTGTTTCTATCCTTAAACGGCTAAGTTTGTTTAATTTTTTTTTAAAGTGTGTAATAGTTACAAAATCTTTCCAAAATCATTACAAATTTTTCAAAAGTTATTTTAGTTCTATTACGTTTCAAGTTTATTTTTAAATAACTCAAGTATTTAAATGCGTGTATAATATCAGAATACATATAATATGTTTGAACTGTGGTGATCAATCCGCATAATTTCATAGACGAATGTAACGGGCCTGTCTTAACTGTAAGCCTTATCATACATAGCACACTTCACCACATACTCATATACTATAAATGGTCACGCTTCCAAAATCCAACAGAGCTCAATGTCGCCCAAATTAATAGGATCGCAAAGGACTTTAGGGATATGAACTTATCCAAACAAATAATGCTTCCGATATTAATATAATTGCAGCTTTAAGCGTATTATATTTAATAACCTTAATATTCCTTATATCCCGTACTCATGTACTACTAGACGTTTTAAAACCCATTTCAGCCAGTAAATATCTTACATAGTTACTTTAGCGCGTTCTAACGTTTAAGGTCAAAAATCTTTAAACAGTTATTGCCTTTGAAAGGAGGCGCCTATACACCTTGGATGGTGGCTTTTTCTGTTTCATCTGGTAATACCACGCCATAAAAGTTTTATGCCCGTATTGGATGCAGAACGTTCCTTTTGCATCTCGCGCAAAAAAAAACTACGACACATGCTGCATGCATGCTGCACTGCATAACTAACAACGTTACAATATAGAAAATATTTAAAAAACTGGGTATTGTATATTAAAATTAAAAAAAAAACATTCCAAAATAATTCTGTAACCTTATAAACGCACCCAATCTCCGGGCATCTTACGGTATTGCATAAAATATTACCTCGCGCTTAAATATGACACGTCATCAATTCATCGGCACTTTAAGAACAAACTCACCGAATGTGTACTGAAATAAAACAACATCAAAAAAAAACCACATCATTTATCATTTAATGATGTTTCTGACAAACCATTATGTCAGAGATATTCTCAAATTGAAATATTCCGTATAGACCCGATTATTATCTTTAAGCGTTTCGACTTAATACAAAATTTATGTTCGGAGGATAAACATAGGGTATTAAGATGCCATATCGTGTTTTGCGAGCGACGTCTGTAACGTGACCTAAATATTGTAGTTTTGGTATTGAATATTCAGAAAGAGAAAGAGTGAGGCCATCATTGGCCCTTTAAGTAACGGCGTATTTCGGCGAAGAGTAATGATCGACCTATAAAAAAATGCAACAACAATATTTACTCGGCATAGATACCTACTTCATCTCGGTCGTTTACTTTAACATGACCTTAATATGGGTATCAGAAAAGGAATTGTTATTATCTTATGTTTCAGCATTGTTTAATTACATTATGACATAGACAGCATCATTTAATGCTCCTAAGGGATCAAACGGACGAACTTGAGGACTACATAAATACGTGGATACAGATCAATTAGATAATTAGCAGATCTGCTATACTGTAAATCTATGTACATATTAAGAACACGTAACTGATAACCCGGCAAGATCGCTATACTGATTATTCGTTGGATAGACGCCAGTATTATCGGAAAGACGCAACTCTGCACTGTTGAATAAAATACTAAGTTCATAAACGATTTCCTGAAACTAACTGCAATCGCCTTACCGTAAAATAACAGTATTTGAGTGCTATAGAAATCATGCATAAATCATTTTGAGCACCAGTCGCTTTGATAGAACCATTGGTACGGGTTAAATGGATTACACTATGCACCGCTATAAACTATATGAATATTTGATATACACAGACAACAGTAAAGACAGGCCCATGAAGGTTTTAGTAACGTTAAATGTTTTTATCACTACATAGTATAGAACAGTCGCTTTCCGCTGTCTGTCCCTATGTATGTTTAGATATTTAAAACTACGGAACAAATTTTGATGCTGTTTTTTAATAGATAAAATTGATTCAAGAGGAAGGTTTACATGTATAATAGTATATGTAGTGATTCGTAGAGGTGAAGTACACACATTTTACTTCCAAAGGGAATTGCGGGGGCGCGGGCGGGACGAAGTCGCGAGCAAAAGCTAGTATAATATAAAGTCATTTTGGTGATCGCGCATACTTAAACATAAGTACTTCTTTACTTTATTGATCTGCTACAGACAAGGTAAGAGCACTACTACAATACTACTACAATACTACTGACAACTGCTATCGACAATCGACAATACTACTATCAATGCTGAGAAAGAAACAAGAACACCCCGAAGGCATGTATTACGCATTTCGATTGGAAGTTGCTCCGATACGTAAACCGATCGGACGGAGTTATGAAAGTCGATTTAAACTTGGCCTAGCGACTAAGTAGCGATAAACATTGAACGATGTTACTCGGCCATGGATCCGTGACAGGCAGGCGCCACTCCCTAAAGAGTAACCAGACAGGATCTACTTTAAAAACAATTTCGCGTCCGATCTAGAGAGCATGTAATGAATTGCAAACGTATGCAATGCGCGGTGTTGCCGCGTTAATGGAATTTACGACGGAAATAGTTGTCTCGGTTTATAATTAGGCTGAAGAATTTATTAAACGCACGAACCAGTTGGCCAAACTGTCACATGTTTTGAATTTGCAGAATATTGTCCACATATTTTAGATTATTCATATGAACTAAAGCATTTTGTTTTAGCTACTACACATTTGTATATATGTATTTTCAAATTCACCTCAAGAGCATAACAAACCTACACACATTATTCCACGGATGATGTGATTCGTGTTGCTTTAACTGATGATACTTGCTTTTGCAATATTGCAAGTGATTGATATAAAACAAAATGAGTCGACTTGATTAAAAATTTCGCAAGGAATGCCCATGGAACAATATAAGCTCGTGTAGATAACATTGACTACCGGTCAGTCAGCCATCAACGGAACAATTAGGGCGTCGCAATTACAGGCGCTGGCGGCCAGTCGGCAATTTCCCGCGATACGCGAAACGCAACGCGACCGACGCGACGTTTGGCGCCATTCTGTTGTGTAACTTGCGGTAACCATTCGATAAATATATAAATACAGGACATAGTTTTGTTTTTCTCTCATTACATGTTAATAGTAGGAAGGAGAATTTATAGAAGGGGCACATATCTATTCAAGGTAATTTAAGAGTGTACGGACGGAAACCATACGACATATCTTCCGCGAAACCCAGGATGCAGCGTAGACAGGCTCTTAGAGCAAAAGTATGAAACTTTTGACATGTTAGTCATTCTTTTTCTTGTAAATTATAAACCTTACCTAAGAGTGTATTTTTTACAAATCGAATGAAATATAGCATTTGTAAAAGACAATACACAAATTTGCAATCGAAAATCGTCTCACATTTGACAAAACGGTGGGACATTTTACGTAAGTTAAGGCCTTAAACACATTAACGCCGAGACCGTTGCTCTACACATACAGATATTTCGCGATTCCGAATAGTTACGTCCTTTCGTTATGAGTGACGCGATTACCACTCACTTCCTTGCAACTGCCGATGGCATATTTTTTTAAAATTCACTTAAATGCAATAAGTAACCAAGGTGAGATTATCCACTTAAATATTTTGTACATTTAATATATTTCTATATATGACAAATATACCACGACTAGACAAGTCCTCGTTATTTATATACTGTAACTATGTATTTACACGTAAATAGAGATAAATATGCGAATGTAGTTACGGCACTAAATATAATTTACCTTCGTATTCGTTTATTTACTTAATACTAGTTAAAGGGACGAAAGCAAACTATTATTTCCGAACATATAAATAAAAATGTTAATCCAGGTAAAAAGAAAAGATTATATTAAAATTACCTATGTACTTATTAGAAGCTTATTGCAAACTGGAAAAACACTACCATTATGTTTTATATATATAATTGTAAGCAGAATCATAAAACCTGAAAAGCTCATTATTCGAACTATCATCACTTCTGTATATTTATTTATTTACACTTTATTTGCAACTTATAGAATACAAGTGTCAAAATGTCGAACTTAATGCTAAAAGCATTCTCTCCCAGTACAATATTATAGAATTTCAAATTACTACCTTATATTGATTTATAAGGCAGTAATTTGAAATTCTGTAAAAGTATAGTTAGCGGCTCAGAAAATTTCGCACTAACTGACAGTATTTCTCATAGTTAAATACAGTCCTTTGTATTTAATATTTTATGATCCATTCCTCATGTAACAACATCATTTTGGATGAAAATAGCTCCATAAACGTGCCGCTTTGAGATAGTATGCTAACTCAGAATTATAATAACTCACTTCCTTATAATACAAAAAAAAATGTTTTCACAATAATAATTCTATATTAATGTGATAATTAGTTACCCATAATACTTGGTGCTTTTATCAGTTGAATGCGTTTTAAATCAAAATAAATTTATGCAAGCTTTCAAGTTTTCTTTTCGGTATCCAAACACAACAACTTTTTAATTAATTATCAAGTTTTTACCCTGTTCCGTGACCAAACTGTGGCCCAAAATACACTTTAAAATAAAATCTATTACATAAAAATTTAATCTATTTTACATTTTAAAGACGCCATACAATTTCTGGACTAAATAAATTTCATGGCTAGTTTTTTGCATTGGTTAGTTATTACTGCAGAAGCAAGATATTTGTTTAATTTTCTAATTTTGATTTGCAATTAATATTGAAAATTAAAACATTTAATCAGAATAAATCGCAATATAAAAATCTTATTACCTCTCATAAACTTTGTAGTGTATTTTACACCAACATATTTATATTTTTATTTCCTTTCAATACGTAAAACGCTTGAAAAAAACAAAGGAAAATGTCACAACATTATTTGGTATGTAGGCATCTGATAAAACAATTCATAATACAAAAGCTTATATAGTGAGACTGTAATCACACAAAACAATGCCTGAAAAGTCAACATGAAGCAGCTTGCCATCACCGCGCCTACACTGAAGCATGCCCTCAAAAGGAATGCAATGATAAGAACGGGCAAAACAAATATTAGCTGGAAGTGTTAGAACCACATACCGAGGGAGTGTTCTGTGTGCGATAACGTCAGTCTAGACTAAATAAATGGACTGCGATTTTAAAGAAGCAATGCGAAATGTATTATTTAAAATAATCAAAACAGCAGTGTTGCAAATTTGTTCTTGTAGGCTATCTTTCTTGCTTGGAGCCTGTGTAATATTATAATAAAATTCATAGGATAGCATACCAGTTGATGTAATGTTATTGATGATATTGCAATGTTACATATATTAATAATGTTAAAAAGTTATGAATTTGTACTCTTTGTAATATCGTAATTATATAAATTAATTACTGCGTTAGAAGATGTAGAGATAAAGAGTTCTAGTATCCCACTTGTCTCGACTTTTTATAAATTACCGTTTATTGGTTAAGATGACAGAAATAGATTTAAAAAGAAGAATAGATAAGGATAGATATCTGATATACCGAGAAGGATAGATATCTGAACAATAAAATAATTTATTTTAGTTATAATGAAAATGAAAGGATGCCCGCAAATCAATAGAACAAATCTTTATTTTTCTTTCACATACAGTTCATAATTGCTATTCGAATGAATTTCTTTATTACTGTTCGTGAAAAATAATCTCATGAAGTTGCACAAATTTCGGTTTTTAGACTTGCATAAGTTGAATGTCTTAAACTCACAGGTATCTACATTTTTAATGTTGAGTCCATCACAATAATAAATTACATGCTACTCTAGCAATTATGTATAATTTCTTGCAAGATAAGCATATTACAGAGACCAGTCGATCATATATCGAATTTTAATCTTAGCAGTCGGTTGGATAATGATAAATAGGTTATTAATTAGAGATCTCCAATACGTGGCTCGAATTTCGCCCTTCGGCTGTTGTGGTCGTTAAGAAGGCAAGGTTAATGGGAACCTTATACGTCCAACGTACTCACGTATCTGACCAAACAAAAAATTCTCAAAATAAAATTCTAACCTGATTTTCCACTCCGCGGGCTCCCGAGCACCACAACCCTTATACGATTTACAGTCATCTTCATTTGGACAGTTTTTGTTTGACACAACAACAATGAAATCTCGCTTAAGTGGACATAACGTAAATTTTGACGCACATTTATTAATTACATCACTCAGTTCACGGTACACGAAATATTGAAAAAGTTCGGAATTCAAAGCTATCGTAAATGCGTTCGTGAAAGCGACCGATCGCGGTGGTTGTCGCACCGTGCGCGCGTGTGTCTAGCGCAACGCTTTCCGTGCGACTGCCGGCGTCCCCACGTTGTTCGCATCAAAAACGTGCGCGTGCGCCACCTCCGATTATACAGCCACCGTTCTAGTTTTGCATATGTGCACACGTATGGAATGTCGTATCTTTATCTTGGAGTAATTAAATCAAGATAACAAAATCACACGTCTCTCATTAATCATTATTGACATATGGTGAAACGGGCGTTGCAATCAGATAAATAGAAGCACATTCCGTATTTCTTATAGTGGCATTGAAATAATATGCCGGATACTGTCAAAATCTTTATAAAGACCAATGACAGGTCCGATGAGTTTTTCTAACTCAACACTGTCATTTGCTGTTATTTATATTAAAAGTTATATAAATATAAAGTTCTAAATTATTATTTGAACGTAGTTTTAGAAAATTCACTACAAGATTTTTAAAATTATCAATGAATACATAATGATAATAAATTGCAGTTTTTTTTTAAATGTATTCTTGCATCGGTGACACTGTCATGCATTTGGGGATATTGTGTTGTTAAGGAATAAAAAATAAACGATTATTATCGCTAACACGCAAATATTTCTCAAGGTACCGGCCGCGATAATTGAAACCAAGCGAAAGTGAGTATTATTAATCCTTTAAGCCGTCTTTAGGACTTGCGCAAACAAACCTGTCGTAAGGTCCGGGCATCTCGTTGAAGGGTTCAATCATAAATCCACAGTTATTATTTTTTAACACTATAATATAGCATTTCGGCGATTTATTGCTAGTTTAATATTTACTTTAATTGTATAGTCGCCAATTATGTGGTCGATGTATAGGATAGAAATATAGTATTACGTTGTTATGCGAATCGATCGTGAGCTTCATATTAGTAAAGATTGGGCACGCCTCATGTCAAGGTAAGAGCGACACGGAGGCGCCTACCGCTATAAATTAATTCGCGTTCAAGTGTAATTGGATCCGTTCCGCCTACGCCAATTCCCCTACATTCCCGTCCTACGGTACCTACACACTATATTAGCATAAATAAACAGGGACACCTAATTTATTGGGTTGTACCAGATTGTATAATTTTAGCATAATTAGAAACATTGAACTACTAATGATATGAAGAAAGCCTGTAAAATTCATAAAACAATCAAATTAGAAAAACGTCAAGGTCAGTTATTATGGCGAAAATAATTCTACACTTACTTTGTAATTCATCGTAAACAAAACAAAACGAAATAAGCACTAAGAACAATTTTATTGAAATGTATATTTTATCACTGCTCGTCCAATGAATACTCGTCGAATAAACAATCTATGGAAAACAAAATAAATTTCCCCCGTAAAGCTTTACGACGATCCGACTGAAGACAGACAGCTTAGACACGTTAGCTTTTAATAATTTTCACGCGATGCAATGTAACATAATACATACTTTCGAAAATCGAAGAAAACGCATTTGCATAGAAGTTAGAACCAGATGTGGGTTTCTCTGCTCATTAAGGAAGGTTGGATGGAAAAAAAAACGCTGCGACGAGTTCTCGCAAATTGGCCGTTACAACTTCCTCGAACAGCGCCTTACTGTATTTATGCAATCGCAATAGCTTTTTAAATAAAGCTATTTATAGCTCTCCACTGAACACTTATTTCATAACTGAACTCCGGTTCGACGACGATATCCATGAATCATGTATTTATTGTCAAGTTATTGAGTAAACTATAAGTGATTTCGATTTAATATTTCTGAATATACGTAATATTATATATATTATTGTAGCGTAATTATATAATTACAATATCCTTGCCACATTATTATTCGGTTTGTTTCGTATGTATTGCTTTTGAAATAAAATAAGAAATGTAATAAATATGAATAACAAATATTTCATAATTTCGTTATGAGCAGTTGTGGATTTCCAGCTTATTTTTAAACATACCTAAGCGTTTGGCTTATGACTTTACATAAAATAACATCGGTATTATGATTAAATAGATTAACATATATCTAAATTATTGGGTAAATCAATTATACTTATGGAATTTTCCCATTAACGGCGATGAACCAACTTTTTAAATAATACTATTTATAGCCATAATACGCGGTTTACGAACAAGCACTCGTTTCACAACCTTTGTCTCCAGCCAACAGGATCCCTGAATCAAGTCAAGGTAATTTTTTATGTTTAATAAATGTTTCCATACGCGCACGATTTCCCCTCTTGGTATTTAGTGCTGCTCATTTGCTTTGTAAACTTAAAATCAATTTTAGACACTATTTTTACATAATATATACATTACGCATTCCCAGTACTCAATCGATTATTATTATCAGAACATTGTTAGGAAAAAATCTAGATTTAAAAAAATCTATGTCCTACAATGCAACTTAGTGTACCTACCCAAAATTGGGTAAGGCTTCGATCGTGCCACTACACTACACCAGCGCTAGTTACTAGAAAAGTATGACCATTTGCGACTACTGTTTAATGACTGAGTGGATAATAAAAGAAAGATTAAATTGGTTTAACGGTTTTCTTAATGGACAACGGTTGGTAACCGCGAAGCTGCAGACTGTTGATTAACTTCCTTATAAGGATCTAGCTGAGCCCGCGACTTCGTCCGCGTTTGAATTTAAGTAAAATCTAAGAAGATTTATACAAACTTTCATCCCCTTTTTTATCCCCTTAGGGGTGTAATTTATCAAAATCCTTCTTAGGGGATGCCTATGTCACAGTAGCTTTATGCATGCAAAGTCTCAGCCCGATCGGTTTAAAATTTACAAAGTTTCATACAAACTTCACCCTCCCATTTCACCCCCTTAGGGGTTGAATTCCATAAAATCCCATCTTAGTGAGCACTTACGTCCTTAAAAGAACCCGCATGCAAAATTTGTAACTCCTAGCACTTGTAGTTTCTGAGATTTCGAGATGAGTGAGTGAGTGAGTGACCTTTCTCTTTTATATATATATATATATATATATATATATATATATATAGATTAAAGATATCACTCGATGTAACGGTGAAGGAAAAGGCGAGGTAACCTGCATTAAAGTATGCCCATTGGTGTAGCGTGTGAATTCAGATAATCCGTTTTCGACTAGTCTAGCACAATAGCCTTCAGCGTTCTGACTATGACTTCTATCCAACAGGGGAAGTATATAAGAGATGATAAAATGTTTGATTTTGATAATGAACCAAATTACTTTTAAGTCTAACCCTTATCATAGCTATCATGAAAATTTAAATTGCAATTGATCTAAACCCACTTTGGCATCTAAAAATGCGGGCGTGTGCCAGGGTTGCCAACTACATTGTAATTTATTTATGGTATGTATTTATAACAATACCGTAAAAAATATATTGTATTATAAAATGGAATGTTTTTTTTGCAACATTGAAATTATTAACAAGTTACGTGACATGAAACTTATAAATTTAAATTTCGAACGATGCGGAGTGGGTGTATCCGAATTCCGAATACTTTCAATATACTTATTAAATTTTTTATTTTACTATATTTTTTATTATCTTTTCTGAAAAATACTTGAATCCTATTAAATAAAGCAGCCCTAATCAGTGCCCAAACCATTATTGTGATCCAATATCAAATAACCTCGAAAGTATGGATTATTTGTTTTGTTTCGCGTTACATTAATGGATGTGTGTGTATTTTATCAAACACATTTGGTACGGTAGATAAATAAAGGCGAACACATAGTATTACATAGCCATTTAGCCTATTGCCAGTAAAAATATTTAACTTTGCTCTGTTAGTCGTAATTGACTTCGTTGTAAATATGCTCATAACACTCATACATTTGTGGGTAAAGATGATTCATCTCAAACATTTTTTTTCTAAATGCTTATTACATTTCGTAGATATCTAACTTGCCTTTATTTAAACAAGTTTTTTTTTTAATCTAGCTAATTAATCGCTTGTTACTAGGAAAATGATTTTTGAAAACAGCACTGCTTTTTTCAAAAAAATCGGTCTAATAATGTTCCATTTTAATTTTTCTATAGTTATTTCTGATAAAATTAGTTGAATCGAGTTCTTCAATGTTCTGCTGGATTCAATAAAAACGTTCAACTCAAACAATTCAAACAATTTTGTCACGATTTTAAGAAATTTATTCACAAACAGTAGGTATCCAGTTGGCACTCATATCGTACTTTGTGTGGTCACTATTTGCGTCCAAGTACCCGTAATGAGATTATTCTCATTTGTTTCACTGAATGTTGTTGTTTCCATAATATATATCAAGTATTCCAACACCCACGCTACTGTGCTATCAATGTCGAATGTAGGTTTGGAATTGGTTTTATTGTTACGATCCTATCGTGTTATCCGGCTTTATTAAAAAGCACCTGTTGTATTACTGGCAATTTTTGGAACTGCGTGTCGTAGTTCGGTACAAATCAAAATTATTAGTTGCTTTCGTGGTAAACAGTTTTATCGTATTTTTAATTTTTTTATTCTCGGTCTCGAGACTAATGTGCCAATGAAAAGGATTCAGGATTTGAATGCTAAATCACTAGAAGAAACTGCAGTCTTAAGCTACCAAACTATCTTGTATCAATTAATTGCAAGTATAATTTCCATTGGTTTTTCCATTTCCATTAGCTATAATATTGTGTTCTTAATTTGAAAAAAATATTTGGGTCTTCTATTAGTTTTTAAACGGTTTACATATTACTGGCAGCTAAATAGGACATCGGGCAATATTTAGTAGCATCATTACTAGCTAAACGACACAGATGTAACAATCGTGTATTAACATCCAAATGTGGTTGTAATTTTAAACAATTCGTATGAGTCAGCGGCAGTTTATTTTATTATCGACACTGACTTTGACCCAAAAGTCGCGTTTTGGGTCGACCGCGCCCTATATAGACGTTAAAGGGTTTTATGCATCAATAAAATGCCGGTTTCATTGCTCGGAGCGTAATTGACTTTCATTTGGCAAGTGCAGAACAAATAGCAAAGTTGAAGGAGAGAATCTCCCGCGAAATGAGTGTGACGCAACATTGAGCGGATGTTGATTGAACACGCAGGCAATATTCGTAAGGCCGTCAAAGATTCGGAAGGTTTGAACTAGGGCTGTGCAGATTATAAAATCGTTTGGATTACTTGTAGAGGTAATTAATATTTTTATTTCAACGTAATATCACGCCTGTAATCCCCTAAGGGGTAGGCAGAGGAGTGTAGTACACCCCCACAATTCACCAGTTACGT
>DWDX01001026.1:0-21009 GCA_018245675.1 Agara michaeli | reverse complement strand
TGAATTGTGGGGGTGTACTACACTCCTCTGCCTACCCCTTAGGGGATTACAGGCGTGATGTTACGTTTTTTTTTTATGAATTTAAACTTTTCCATTTGATGTCATACTTTAAATCATTTGGGCACAGCGCTTTTTCCTTACATGACGAAAATTCACTACCCTATCGTATTGAATTAGATTCAAAGATGAAGCGTAAAGAATGTCTTTTCTGACGAGGGTCATTCGACCGCACGGAATATATTTTTTCTTAAGTATGGAATTTATATTCATTTAGACTTCTTAGTCTAAACAGCTGTTCCAAATTAGTGGTACGTAAGCTGCTCTTTATTACTAAGCACACGAGAAACGATCCAGCTTACAGCTCGTCCGGGTTAGCGTGTGTTCATTAAGCGCTGCAGCGGATGGTCCCTTAGCCGCTCATTAAGAATGTCGAGGCTTCGCTTTATACGTACTGCGAGCGACAAAGACGTTCTAATCTTCCGGTCCAGCGGAAGAGGATCGAGGCGGATGCACGTCTTAATGAGAATATATGTGCCGTAATATTGGACGTGTACGGACGTAGCGGATGTTCCGTGTAGATTATGCAGTGGATTGTTGGGAAATTGTTATAAGCATATTATAGTCTTAATTGCGACGTGACTAACAACCCGTCATGTAATGCTCCCCTTGAACACGACATATGGATTTCCGGGAGCTGCTTCGCTATAATATGAGACGAAGAGCTGGTCAAGATGCGAAAGAAGTTTGTCAAGATTGTAGCTGGTTAAAATTCTTAGTCTCTGTCTACCCGTTTGGCAAATTTATTATAATGCTCATATTTATATACTCTCATTACTCTTTACGGTGAAGGAAAACATCGTGAGGAACCCTGCACGTCTTAGGGACGTTATAAAGTATATAATATTTTCCGAGACGTGTATACCAATCAGCACTTGGCCAGCGTGGTAGACTAGGGCTAAAGCCATCTCACTGTGAGAGAATACCTGGTCTAGCAGTGGACCGAAACTCTTCATTAAAGAAGTGGAATATTTTGGTTTTCATGACAATTTGCTTTAAATAAAAGCGCGCGGTAATAACAGGCCAGGGTTGCCCGCTATTCATTAAGCGTTGCAAAGGACAATATGTCTGATTTAACGCGCACGTCACGGTTTGTTCATTCTCGATTAATTAATTCCACCAATGACTTTGTCATGTACATGATTATAATGTTCTTCAATAAGCCGCACAAGCTATCAAATAACAAAGGCAAACTTTATTGGCAATTGTGTTAGCAGTTTTTATTTGCCCCTCGCTAAGGAAGCGAATTGAAAGACGTATTCATGTCAGAATGTATTTTTGACTTGAGATATAATTTAGTTCGACTAGTGAAATATTATTTGTCGTATGTTCGTATCATATTTTGTTGAATGATTTTAAACTAGTTACTACTCGCGGCTTCACCGGTGTGGTCAAACGAATTTATTTTGTTCATACATCATCCCGTTATTGAATCCATAACGCTATCTATAGAACTTATTTGATTAAAACGTGTTTCCAAATGGAAATGAGATATTTTTCCACAAAAAAGTAGCCTATGTCACTCTCCAGCTCATCTACATAATTATCTCTATACCAAAATTCATATTGATCCGTTGCTCCCTTTTGACGTGTAAGACGGACAAACGAACACACTGTCACATTTATAATATTAGTATGGATGCGATGTCTTGGTTGAAATATTGAAGTATATGCTAGCCGTAGCTTTTAATTGTACTGGCATTTAAAAATATATACTGAAGGATTTGTAAAAACCATTTAACAGTCGCGACCTTAATCAATAAATAAACATAATCAACTGAAAATTCTATACGAAAGTTTATCTCAAAGCTATCATTATATCAATCACGCATTTAGATTACCAACGAACAACTTGTAGTTAATGCTAACGGAGAGATGCGAAGACAAATATACAAAGAGAAATCGTTAAGGATTGCCCTCGATATGGTTACACGGAGCTCTTCAGCTTGTGTATGCTCTCGAAAGTGTAAATCACAAGGTGATTAGGCTAATGCAAAATAGGTCACGTAATTAAGGTCGTTCCACGGCACTCCACTTGACGCTGGTCTGATCGGTAACGACGTGGCATGAATGTGGATATCTTTCTATCTTGTGCAACTTAATTAGATGTGGAAAGCGGGCCAAAGGTTTTGCGATGCCAGTGATCACTTATATTGTACGTACACTGGTCAAAGTCTTACTTCGTATGACTTACATACATAGCAATAATGTCAATGTGTCACACTCCTTGCAGAATTATTTACACCAAAGCTACATTGTTAATATTCGTGGAGTATATAATTATTTAATTGTAACGTTAAATTTTATTTGTATTAATGTTTTGCTTACTTAATGAGTAAGCAAAATATTACAACATAATAATTATAGTTGCACTTTCAGTTTTTACTTGTAAATACCTCCAAACTACACGAATGCTATTTTTTTTATTTGAATTGTATTTGTTAATGGAAATTTTGACGATCTGTGCTTTACATTGTTGTTGTATGTATGTTTATTGTTTTTAACTTTTACAGAATTTTTAGTGTTTTTTGTTTATTTATTGTATAATATATATGCAGTTGCGATTGGCGAATTTTAAATCAGATTTAGGGGCAATGCATGTCAATTGCATTTAATACAAAAATAACTATGTATTTTTGCATTAAAAAAAATTAAATTTCATTGATTATAATTTCTAATTATTTACGATAGGTATTAAGACTCAATTCAATATATACTTTCAGTTTTTTGTTTCAGTTCAACTTAATCAGTGTCACCCTAACCATACCCTTACGTAAGGATTTTTCACCAACAGTACCTACTGATAAGGTAAACGAAGGTCGGTCGGGTCACGTGGGTGATGTGTGAGGTATTATCTCTGGCCCTAACGTTACCCCGCAGGTATAGAGACGGGCCCCGTAACGGGGACCAGATATTTGTTTTCGAAATGTGACAAAGATGCGTCTCTGCTCGTCTGATTTCAGAACAGATATACATATATACAAAGAATGGTTTCATTGCGGTAATATACTATTTTGGTTTTTGTCCTTTATTCCAAGATGTTATAAGTATTTCAAAAATTTTCTCAATACCAACGATGTTAATTGTATCAGGTTTTATTTTGTGGGAATTCATATTATCAAATTAACTAAACAACTTCAATTACATATCTTTGTTGAAATGCAATTTTAAATTCACAATCCATTAGTAGTCAATTAGTTAATTTGTCAAAAATATATACATTTTTTTGTAGAGAAATTTTTAAAACGCTTTCAAAGTGCGCAGCGAGCGGTGGCCGCGGGCGGATGAAATATAAAATTGAATGAACGATTTATACGTGACCGCGACTAATAGATCGCCCATAAATACTAAAAGCCAGTTTGAACTCGCAAAGGGAAAAATTTACGATAGCCAAATTAATTTTCATTTACACAAAGTGAAGCATTAATTAGTTTACTTACTGCTTTCACTTTGTTTTCTTTTCACTATCTAACAAAGCGTATAGCATGTTCTGCTAGCCAAGAGTAATATTTAACAACACAATGAAACTTTATACCCACCTTTACGTGTAACTATTTTGAGACACTGATTATTTCGCCTCCTTCGATTAACGAAACATTTAGCCATCAAGAGGGAATGTTTAATTTGCTACGCGACATATCAATGTTTGACTGATGACGGCACAATAAACTACTCTCGGAGTTACAGTTGAGTTGTATTATTTATGGGGTGGCTGTGAATGAATATTTGTAATGTATTTATTGTGAAGAGCGTTTGTAGAGTTAAGCGACGTTGGACGCGTTCGGTACTCCAATAGGTGACTACTAATGGCAAATGTGCAGGAGAATTCCGTTACTAAAGGATACCTTACGACGTTCGTTCCGGTTTTGACAGATGTCAAACCTCGTCGGAAACATTAAAAGCTTTTAAAAACATCTGACAGTTGGGTGAACGCCAAACCTTACTGTGTTAATCTAGATGGACGCGGCATGTTACAGTATGCTTTAGGTCTCGGGTAGTTGTTAGAAAAGAGAGTTACAAACAGCTTTTTATATATAACGGTTGCGAAGAGAGGCCCCGTTTCACTGTTGAACACAACTTACGATATTGCTGCATACAAAGGACTTATTTTTCTTTTTGTAGCTTAATGCCACCATTACGTACACAATGTGACGTTAAAGCGGACTCCTCCGGTCACGCTCAGTATTTCATGCGGATTAACCGCTCTTGTGGTCGGGCAAGGCACTGAATTTAAAATACTTGCAGGGGAACATAATACACGAGTCGAACGCTTTTGGATTGAAACGAAAAATATCCTACCACCTGAAAATAATATACACGGTAATTGTAGACGGAAAATATCAGATCAGTATTAAAATAGAAGATTCTAGTAACATTACTTGCACTATACTGCATTGTTCAATGTGATTGACAAATACATATATTACAATATCAAATTTCATTATAATGTATACAAACATTTTTAATTATTTTTCATACATAACATATATATGACGTATTTCATATTTCCGTTTGTTTACTATAGTCAAAGTTATGTAAAAACGTTATTGACAATCTGACTAACGATGTATGTGGTAGTGCCAAAACTGATAGTAATTTAGCTTTCGCTTTTTTGGGAACTAATGGTAATAGTGATAAAAGTCCGCATTCATAACCTCACCAGGGTCCTCCGTGTAAGCGGTACCATACACCATAAAAACAGAATTAATTATTGTCAATCTGAAATTGTACCCAGGTTTTTTTCATAACATTATACATTTTCTGAAGCATATAATGTTTACTATTATAACTAAAAGATAAACATGATGACAAAGTGACTAAGAAAATTGCTACTTATATTGAAATATTTCCAACGCTTTTGTCTCATAAATGACAAAATTAAGCACATAATTTGACACTAAGCTGGACTTTCTGGTCACGTCGAGTATTTTATTCGGATTAACCGCACCTTTGTTCGAGCGAGGCGCTGAATTTAAAATACTTGTTGCAAAAAAGTTGGTCTGAAAAGATTTTGACATTCACTTTTCCTTTTTAGACTCCACGTGTGAGAAATTTGCTAACTATTCATTGCTATCAATTACCTGTATTTAAAGGATTAATGATTAATATGGCACTGTGATATTAAAGAAAAACTTAATTGTGAAATTTAAAGATAAACGAAATGCCCCTGTCCAAGTCTTTCTACAGTTCGTTAGAATTACTTTTAATCTGGTTCATTTCTTTATCAGTTAGATAAGTGGGGGAAGTGTGACGTAACAAAGGAATACAATTTTTCAAAGTGAGTGTCGCTTGAGATTTCTTTAAAAGTCTTGATACTCAAGAGATGTTATCTGAAAAATTAAATTAATGAAACTTGATTCCCTCGTTGATTAAGAATGCCTCTTTATTTCAGGGAATTGGGGTGTCCTTTTGAATTTCGAATATGAACGGTTGTATGGAGGTCTTGGATTTGTTGTTTTGTATTGTATTGTATTTATATTATTTCGTTCGCATTAAGTGACGGTAGTACAAGTATCTATACCTTCTTATACCTCAGTGTAAATAAGTAATTCGTAGATAAAGTTCAAGTAACTTAAAAATAATTAATTTATCCAAGTTTAATTTTTATATTGCAATAACGCAAGCAAATCTTTCGGATAAAAACGTAATTTAAGAAAATTTCATAATATATATGTATTAAATAACTATTCCTTTAATTCTGTCACTAGTAGAAGCATCTTCCAGTGTGGAAACACTTCCCTTTCCCAATATAACAATGTTAGGTAGAGGTGTAAATGTTGTTTCCAGTTCAACGGTCATGCTGGTTATCGCGATCGCCATTGAAATTACTAAATGAATATTTATTGAGTTGTCCCCGTTTGATTCGAAATGGGCGTGTCTAATAATTTATTTCGCAGTACCCGAAATACACGGGCCGCTTTATCGAGATTTCTTTTGTTTTTAAATTAAACTCCGCGAAATAATGGTTGTTTAATTTGCAGATGGCTTCCTGCTTTTTGTCTTTTTGATTGACGTCGCTTTAAAGGATTATGGCGATGGGAAGGACTGTTTTGCATATCAATATAACAATGGCCGCGTTGAATAAAGTGTCGTTACATTTATTGTTATTAATAATTTGAATAATGCCGGATTTGACATCTTGATAAGCAAAAGGTATTAATGTAGTCGTTTTAAAAGATTCCATTTCTTGCGTAGTTCAGTTTTTGTTGTGGTAACATTATCTACGAGTTGACGGTTGATTGGAAGTTAGGTTTGAATATGTCAAGACTAATCTCCTGCCAAGTAGTTGCTAGTTACTTGGAAGTTGAAGGTAACATGACTAGAAGATAGGTTCATCTTAAAAAAACCAAATTTCTTTATAAGATCAATTATTTACTCAACCGTGAGGATTAAGTTGCTATCTTTTATATCTTCTGTATGTGTATTAGTAGGTATACATGTTTGATGCCACACTATTCAGAAAGATGCACAGCGCTTAGGCGAAATCTGAGTGTGGATTTCTGCAAACCTCAAGATCACACACAGTAACACCTGTAAGAATCATCTCACAAACAAGATTAAACTGACAACATTTCAGACAACACGGATAACAAGTATATTCAAGCTTATACAAATTCAGTATAACATTAAACTTTAACACACTAATAGCACTTTGCATAAATCCTTTGGGAGTTCGTTCGAGGATTTATGCAAAGCACCATTTCTAAATACATTTAACAATTTTATGCAGAGGCGGCTCGCGTCGTGAAACTCTTAGATGTTTCATTTATGAACTGTTATAAAGGATTATAAAGGAGTTACATCTTTATACACGTTTTTATAAATACATGAAGCTCCTCAGTTCGTACGCGATGACATAAGTAACATTGAGATCTAAGTTACTGTTAATATGTGAACCTATATTTCGCCTCATGTATAAGTACATCTAAATAACGTAACTTTTACGAGTTTATGGGTATAGGACGTTTAGGGCATCAAGCATCAGTACTGCACAACTGTCAGACGATTGGATATTTGTGCAATATTCAAAAATATAACAAGCCTCTAGCATTCTTAATGAAGTTTTATTCGCAAATTAAATATTAAGCTATTCATCGTCCCTAACAAATTTCCGAAAACCAGGTGTTCAGCGAAAAGGTTATCAATTACGATTTCATTTAATAGGATAATCTGTGACTTTTCGTCGACACTTAAACTTGTAGCGTGATTAATAGTAATGCTCTTATTTATAATCGCTATACTTCCAAAATATTCCCGGCATTTTCAGGGAAAAGTTGCCAAATAAGAAATTGGCAGTGATAGCATACTGGCTTGGATTTCAGTTTTTCAATCCAAGGGTCGGAGATCAAATACCGGCACGAACCTTTCACTGTCTAAAATTACGTGTGTCTTATAAATTGAATATAACGATCGCTATAACGGTGAAGGAAAACACCGTAAAGCAACCAACCGACCTTAGAGTTCTTCACGATGTTCTCTGAGGAGTTGAAATGTGCTAATCCGCGCTTGGTTAATACGGTAGACGTAAACCTACTCATTTTGGGCGGGGGCTTGACCTGATATGAGTACTTGAATGAGGAAAGCGTTGAAACAGTGGCCAATATGGTTCTCATGCCCTGACATAGACATGCACGATTTGTAGTTGTTTGAAGATGTTTGCTGATACTCAAAGTGTTTATGTTAATTTCTATAAATTTAATCTTAACATTTGTAAGCACCTTATAAATGTAATTTATTTCCTTTTTCTAGAACGATCTCTAATTAGATAATACGAAACATTGGGTCAGGCAAATCTGGATTCACACTAAATGTTGAATAAGTATAGAAATTTAAATTCTGAACTGGTTTCGTCATTTTGTTAATGGCTGCAAAATCAAACAGCGCTTGAAATAAGCTTCTTTGACAGCGATGTAAATGGTCCAATATTCGTGTATACGTTAAAGAAACTCAGCCACGGTAACGAATCAGCTGCGAAATTCCAGCAGTTATTGCTTTTCGTACTTCTAAATGTAACGGGGAATTGAATCACTTCATGAGTCTTTGAAGAAAATTGCTGTTGAGCGGATAATGTTGGTGCGACGTAATTAGCACCAGCATAAGAGAGCATCAGCACATTAACATGAAGTGTAATTAATCGGTCTTGTAACTTATATTTATTTATAGATGAAAATATTATCTGAGGGATGTTTATAAGCCGTAAATGTTACTAAGGAAAAGGTGAAATGTGATTTCCAGTTCTTAAACAATTCCTCGAAATCGAGTCTCACAAAACCCAAAAAAGTCCAAAATGAAGACGGCTTTGTCGTTTAGTCACTCGTTGCAAAATCAAGCCGCACTCGAAACTCAAACGGTTAATCCCTCTGACGGTTATGCAAATTTCCCAATAGCTGTGTAATGGGTTAAAGAAAATCCGCCGCCGAAACGAGCCAGTCCCGAAATTTGGGATCTTATTGTTTTGGGCTTTTCTGAACGTAACAGGAAAGAAAATTGTTTGACTATTATTCTTCGAGGAACGATCAAAGGACCCAAACTCTTCCTGTTTACAAACTCTAAGCATCAAAAGGAATGCAAAATCAAAATAAAAGGCTTTTTTTCATAACCGACAGAAAGCACGCGGTAACAGAGGGGGTCCAAGTCGTTAATATTACGACATAGTGATTAAGGCTTTTATAATATGATGAAGTCCAAACATCTTCGAGTTTATGAAGAGATCCTGTCCTGGGCGTGGAACGTCGATAATTACAGTCAACTTTTCGGAAAGTACCAATTAAAAAAAACCGAAATAGTCTTCGGTTTGTTTTTAGAGAAACTGTACCGCTGCATTTGCATAATCGATGAAGAGTCGCAGTTCGATGTTGCTTTACAATTGATGCAAAATATTTCTTTAATAAGTTAAATAGTTCAATCCAGTGTCTACTTAAAATACTTTGGGGAAGATATTATACAATAGAGTATTATTGAAGTATATAAAGTATTATTATTAAATGTATAACGTTCTGATGTTTATTTGTCAATAAAGAATAAACGAGAGGAAGTAGAAACTGTCCATTTTGGGCTGTGATAGCAAGGAGACATGTTTATCAGCATGAAAGAGACTTTGTATTGTGTTTAGACTGATAGATATATATCCACGAAATATTGTAATTTAATTCTCCGGGAAAAGGCTTATCGCAATTTTTTTTCATCATTTGTTGGTTCAATGCTGGATCGGGGGGTCTCTTCTCATAGTTATCCCTCTCACTATGAGGGTAGACCCGATCCAGCAGTATCGCAATATTATAATAATATTTAAACTGCGACCGCTCACAAAGGATATTGAAATGGCGCGAGAGCGCACCCAGACCAGACTAACAGTGCCAATAAACTCATTCCTTACGCTTGGGCGGCGCTCACTACATAACATTTCTTATTTGTTGCGTCTCACTTACTCTGTTAATGAAACGTACCAAATTTTAGTTATGTATTTTAGCTAACGTTATCAATAGTATCAATCCAGTATCCAATGGCATAACGGATTATTTTACTTTGTTCCAAGTCTACGATCTATGTAAAGATGGTGTATAAACTTTACTTAACAATCTAATTGTACCCATTTCTGTATTGAATTTATAACCTACAAACACTGACTGATGATGTAGTTATTTGAAATGTGTGGAAATCTTAATTTGTCTATATGATAAAATTGTAGCGCAAAGAACCGTCGCAAAATGACATCTGTGAATCAGTGCTCAAAGACATAGAATGTCGCGTGTGTAAGAAAAGGTCACACAGTACCTAATGTTCCTAAGATCAGCCACAAAATGTCATGAGATTGTTCAAGACGTGTAAAGATTATCTGAGTTGATCCACACTTTAAATTCTTCAAAGAAATACCTTGACAAATGTCTCATATTTCTCATATAGGATATCCATATTGTAGCTCGGAGTAAGCTTTACAGCTCTGACGTGGTTGCAGATTGCAAGCGATTTGTATAATTACGCGAGACGAGCGCGAGGCACGGAGAAGGCAAGTGGCAAATTTCCATGATAATTTTCTTGTTAGGAAGGGAATTCTAAACAGTTATTTCTGATTTTTATCGTTATGTAACAGTCGTTAAACGTCGTCGGGGGGGCTTAAGGGTCAGTTACAAAGTTCTGACATACGGGTTGGTCATTTATCCCTATCTCCGGTAATCCGCACTTTTTGTTTCGTAACTTTGATAAAATGTAAACTATTCTAACTCGCTCTTTTACTTCATGAGGGTAAGTAAGTAAAAGTGTGATTGGAGTCTCTTAGGTAATGGATGGACAATTATAAATAACTAACTGACTTCGTACGCGTTGAACGGTGACTCTGAGCAGAATTTTAATTTTTTAGAATACCCTTATTACGCACATCTGGAACCCAGTTCTTCAAATGTGTCAAAGAACTTCATACATAGTAGCTCCAATCTTTAATTTCAGTTCAATCAGTCGAAAATCTAAGAAGATTTATACAAACTTTCATCCCCTATTTTACCCCTTAGGGGTAGAATTCAAAATCCTTTCTTAGGGGATGCCTACGTCATAATATCTACCTGCATGCCAAATTTCAGTCCGATCCGTAATGTATTTTGGGCTGTGCGTTGATAGATCACTATGTCAGTCAGTCAGTCACCTTTGAGTTATATATATTTACGTTATACTCGTATATATTATAACGTTTTGGGATAACTTCATCGTCTGGTTACCAGGGAGCTGATAAACCTGATGATGTGGTCAGGTGGATGTGACCAGGCGAGATAGTGGCCCAATGCTAGCCTATTTTAACCTTGAAAAAAAATGTGGTATTCCGTGTTTATTGATGTTGGCTTCAAACTATTTTCACTTCCCAATGTTCGGCTGTTTCTGATGTGACTTCGGGACGCTTGAAGCATACTCCACTACTTTGTTTCAGTGCGAATTGACTCTTTGCAGGTTTTCTCTCGATATTTTTCTTCGGAGTTATAGAATGATATTCAAATTTTAAGTTATAAAACATACATACCAATTCAGACGAAATTTAAAGAACAAACCCATTACCGTAATGAGGTCTTTGTGATGCAAAATAAATACATAGTTTACAGCAACGAAATCCTGGACAATATCTAGCACATTCTAAGTAATGCGAAGTTGGAAAGCTTTGAAGAATCCAATTATCTGTTGTATGTCGTTGTTCGCACGCATTAGAGCAAGATCTATCAACCCCTAACGACCTCCAAGCTTATCGGATCAAATTCTAAGCTAGTTTCAGCTTTATCCCCTAGACTTATCGACTAAACTTGACTAAATTAGTTTCGAAATGCGCTATTACTAAGTGAATTTAAAATTTTGTGATGCTGACATTGCAAGCTTTCTTATTTTTTGATTTATTAAATAAAACATTGAACTCAATTGAAAGATATAAGTTGAAGCAATTTCAAGTTTCATTTATTTATTTAAAGATACGCTTAAATCTACCATTATAAACTTTTCTTACAAAAATATATTAAATTCTCACTATTAATTGTAAAAATTTTGTACAAACATTTTGTACAAACTAATGTACTATCATAATAATTGCTGGTAATGTTTACATGGATATAAGTAATGTTACAAGAACACGTACAACAAAATATTAAATAGTACATCTTCATGCAAGTTTATCAAAGATATTACCGTTTTCTTAAGCGAATGGAGTTGATTCAGGATCTTGGTTTTCTTACGAGCTCAGAATATCTCGTATGACCTTTGCGTTCTAGGTCGTAAGGTCAAAAATAAAATCGCGTAGAGTATTCTGATATTCTGGTATAAAATAGTTATCATTTTCCGCGGCGACGTTCGTGGAATTTTTAATAAAGCGTGAGTAAACGCTGGACTTTAAATAACAGGCGTGAGTGATTCACCGCGTTAATATGATGCAAAGCTTTTTATTTTGATTACCATGTCGTGCTCTGTTCATTATTATTTGAAGGATTTTTATTAAAACTTGAAAAAAGAAAAAATATATTTCACTTTAAAAAAAACTTTATTAACTTGGCGATGTACACAACAATTCATATAAATATTACAAGTGCGAAAGTGTGTTCGTTTTCTGTTTGTTTGTCCTTCTTTCATGTTCAACGCAATAAAGCATCGATTTGATTTTTGGGAAGGAGATAGTTTATGGGCTTGTGCTTTCTGACCCCGGGCTTTCTTATTAACATTATATACTAACATATTAATTCAAATTTTAGCGTTTAGCTTCCCACTATTGGGCATGGGTCTCTCCTGCAACCGCTAGCGGCGTTGGATATACTTCACCACGCTGCTCCAGTGCGGCTCGGTGATTGAGAACAGTATTACTCGTATTTTAGCTTAGAATAAAATAACGTATCATGTTCCCAGTATGAAGTGTGCTTGGGCTTAGTCGGATTAGTGTTACTATCACAAATGCTGGGGAGATGTTTCGGTGCGGCGAGTGAGCGCGCTTGGAGCCTGGCGACCCGAATACCGAACAAATGCAAATGAGCTCCGAGCTTCGTGTTCCTGCGCTGCGGTTTGTACCGTACACCGAGCAATTGTCCACGGAATTAGAATATTTTTGTTTTTCATTAGCCAATGCTGTGTGTCCGGTTACGAGATGTTTATTTACAAAGGATTGATTGTTCGTTCATTCGTTCGTTCAAGAACCTGTTATCGGTGTTTAATAGTTTAATTAACACTTTAGTTAGCTATTTGTGGTCGTGTTGTTTGAGATTCTGACTTCTAAGTGAAAGGTCGTGGGTACGGTTTCCACCTAGGAGGCACATTTGTGTGGTGAGTACATAACATTTGTTCATTCTGTGTCTGGATATAATAAAAATATTTATTTAGGTATATACAAGTGCATAGTTTATCAGCTGTATGGATATCATTTACATTTATAATGTCTCCAATTAAATTCAATTAATGCCATTTCAACCTAATGTAATATAATGATTAACTTTAATTAAGTCATTAAAGTTGAACAATTTACGTAATTACTAAGGAAAGTTAAGTTCCAAATTTAATTTCAAGGCAATTACTGAAACCTCCGAATGTATTTCAACTTAATGTAGCGACTTGATCTTAAATTGCACACGTGTTCTCCATTTAGTCGGGGTCTGATCGTTGTATTTGTAATGGTAACAATATCTTTGTGTCTGCCACACGTACGACGTTACAAGATCTAGTCACTGAGTGAAGTGAAAGTGTTTCTACAGGTATTCCAAGTATGACGCGATATATATATAACATATAAATAAAATTGGAGTGTCTGTTTGTGATTTCAGAAAGTGCTTATGGTTTATTTCACGATGCTAAAACACAAGGTTATTTAAAATTTTCGTCTGTTTTTCTTTCGTTTATCCGGTATAATGTTTGGAGTGGCGGAACCGATTTTAATAGAACTTTTACTGCAAAATACAGAAGGTTATAATGTGTGCTACTTTTTATGCCAAAATTCTCATGGGATTGAAATATCCACGGTTAACACCGCGGGGCACAGCACGTCCTCAATATGAATACTAATTCAAGTCAGTTTTCCAAAGTGATAACACTAAGTGATACGATAAGGCGAAACCTACTAGGGCACGTGCGGGTAATGCGAGCGGCGGCAGACGCTCCTGACAGTTCATCGACATGATCTCGGTCATCTCAACTCTGCTACGTGTACAATACACGTGACTCAAATAATGTATCACGTGGTTATAAGTCTACATTATTTCTTTACTTAGTCAACGTAGTCTACGCTATGGGTTCGGACAGAGTGTACTGTATCTGAATGTAAAAAAATATCCACGTATGTATTTGGAAATGTATGTACGTGTATATTGTATGTCAGCTGTCTGGTTGGTGCAGAATATTCTCAAGATATGATTAGCATAATTGATTTGGAGCGATAAGGTCCACCGCCATTTCAGTACTGTCACCAGAATTGTCGCCGGCCGTATATTCGTGCGTCCCCGAGCAGACGCGGCGATGAAATATGGTAGCATCGTGATAGTCGCGTCCGCTTGCATTCCCCGATTGATGGATAGCGCGAGCATTTACTGATACCGTGCTTGTCAATAAGCAGATGCATCACTGATATCAACAGATATTGCGCACAATCCATTAACAGCGTTCAGGATTGCTCTTTGATAGTTTAACATTGATCGACGCTTGTGCAAGGAAAATTTCAATTATTCTATCTTAAAGTAAAAGGCAAAAATAGGATGTGCCAAAATTGCATCTTTTAACATTTTGAGGGTCTGATTCCTTGATGAGAAAAAGATTCTTCGCTACGATTCTATGACACAGCGCTCAAATCCGATTCCTATTTATTTCTGCCGCGTTTATAATTAATGTTTTACAGTTTGTGTACAGCTGCCTTGTTTGTCGACGCACGATTGAACGGGTACTCTGATATACATGAATTTCTTTTTTTATAGAATAATTACTGTTGCAAAAATAGTAGAGGTCTAGTAGAGGTCACGACTTCCAATTACTGTACGCTCTTCAGTTTGACGAACGTTTAACGTTTTACTGCGGCTACCAGGACGGTATCCTTTTCTAGTGTACGTCGAATTTGGGATTCAATCCCGAGTGATTAATGACCGCCACGGGCCACAGAGCTGATTGACTTAGAGAGAACCCTTCATTGAAGCTGGGAAAAGGAAACGAACTGTTAGGATTTGATCAAACCTACGTGGCGTCTTTTATAATTATAGTTGTAACGCTTTCCAGGTTCCACTGGTTGGCACCGATCTCTCGCGTCTGTGGAGGCTCTGACTGCAGCATCCTTACACAGCTCCAGTGCGGATTGGTGGAGATACGATTTACTGTCTGTTTGTCGAATTTTGTTATATATACGCAGATTACATTTATCTGAAATCTGGAACATCTATTGTAGATTATTTACTGAAAACTAAAATGAATCGACGAAAACGAAATCTACGTACCTACGTACAATTCAGTTTTGATTTTTGAAATTTATTCCACACGACTATTATTCTAACGTCTATTTTTTTAATGCATATCACTGATATTTCTGTATTGTTGATTGTTAAAAGTTGTTAAAAAATTGACGCATTACGGCAATTTATTATTGCACTAAATTTTTCTGCAATAATAAATTCAATATTCAAAATTGTTCACAAAAAGTCGGAGATGCTACAAATCAAAGAACTAAATTTGATAATAATCTTTACAGCACAGTTGTGTAGAGAATGAAAGCATTCAAGTCTAACTGCCTTTGAACCTGAACACCCATTTGTTGTCTGATAGCGAAAATAACGCTACAATTTACAGAAAAGCTCCCATTATCTTTTATAGTCGGGCTTCGGCGTCCACCACCAATTACGAGGGCTTTATGAGGTTACAAAGATATTGTTTTTGATTCTATGTGTCATGGCCATTCTGAATTATCCGGGAAATGCTGAATTAAATGACAACTACTTCTTGACCGGCTTCTTGTTGTAGTGGTTAGTTGACTGCTAAACCAGACGTCGTGAGTTTGTTCTCTGTGTGGGTGCAACAAAAATGTCTTTATAAGTATAATATAGTATGTTAATCAGCTTTCCGGTTACCAATTTTGACGCTTTGTCAGTTGTACGTTGAACGATATATTTTATTATCCTTTCTGATTTTCTACACAATAAAAAAAACAATTAAGCTAGGGTCCATTTTCGTGACTGCAATAGCTCGAAACGGGCCCCTTAGTCACATCTAGTGTGTACTTCATGCTAAACGGGTTCTTCATGGAAGAAAATTATTCTGTGGTAAATAATCCATTGGTAGGGTACGATACATTTTGCTTACTCGGAGGGTGTGAAAGCCTACACAATACCGCGCTAACCACGTCCTTTGCACTTCGACCCTCTTTACGGTTGTTGATGGCCCGTCACGGAACGCGCGCCAAATCTACATACCGATATCTACATCCACGCTGCCCGCCATTACTCACCTCCCGATCCCGATGCGGATAAGGGCGTATTTAGCGTCAACATTTCCCACGCGCACTTGAAGCTCGCGTCCTATTTAACAGAGATATGGTATTCCATTTTGATCCATATTGCATGTTATTGTTGCTTTGTTTGCGTTTAGTTTGACGGACCTGATAGTCTAGTGGTTAGATACCCTGATTTAACTGGAGGTCGTGGGTTTATTTCATTCAAAACAGGCATTGATGTGATGAGCACCTTCGTCTGTTCAGTGTTTGAGTGTAATAAAAATAGGTATGGAAGTGTTAAACTGCATGTAAATAATTTTGTCTATAACCAGTCCGGTTACCATAACTTTTAATTGTTTAATTTGAAATCTGGTAGCCATGTGTGGAGTTGTCCCAATAATTATTATTACTTAAGAACGTGCTTAAGAACATTTATTGTACTTTTGAAAACTGAAACTAGGACACAAACTATCATATCCATAGTTTGCTTCTTCGGAAAACCGGTCGTACTGAGCCACGAGAACTTGTCTTACATGCAGCCAGGCAACCGCGGAACTACACGTGAAATACGTCAGAAGCGAACTTGAGCAGTTTCAGCGGGCTTTCGCAAAAATAATCTCGCTCCAACAAGCGAGCGCTGGGAGCAGTGGGGGCTTGTATGTAATTTAAAAGTACTAGAAACTTCGTATCTCAGCCGGAACTGCTGTTAACGCGTACCTGCCCATAGAACTTCTTAGCAACAATGATGGAAAGGATTTAATTGTAATACTTTATCCATCTGATCACGGATAATTCCTTGTCTGAAACTTTCCAAAAGGTATAACTTTGGAATGCCATTGACTTGTCGGGCCTAGGTATTACCGAGGCGTTTCATTAATTATTACTTTTGATTACTTTTTAATGGAACGTTTTGGGTACGTCTGCTAGGTGCGACGTTATCGTAGAAAGATAATGCGTTTTTCGTACAATCAGTTCGATTGGTTCCAACTCTTTCTTGTACCACTGCCGGTTAACACAAGTTTTCAATACTCAGTTCTTTATTGCAATCATACCAATATAATTGTTCTTGACGTTAGTTACCTATATTAGACACATATATGAACCCTGGTAGGGTGTATTTTAAACTTATTGCATCACTAAATTGTACGTCTTAACGTTATTCGTTTAAAAGGAATGTGACTGAAATTAGTTTTCTATTTTTGATGTAATTTTATGTGTACGTTTGTAATTTTATCGAAATGTAGACAACACCGTCGCTTTTCGCCAATTTTCTAGGATTTATTGAGCGATTTGAGTGTTGTGTTTTGTAGAAAATCTCGTTCCGTTTCATTCGGCTCGCCAGTTGTTTAGTACCCTTTCTAATAGAGAGGATAATCTCTTTATCAATAGCCTTATCCAAATGGACGGTAAATAATGGAGTGGTTTGTTTTTGTCGATGATGTTTTAGGACGTTTCTAGGCCCTGAGCGTCTAGGATGACGGGTAAAGGCTAGTCCATCACAACGATAATAATCAGGGGGGACCATTCTTCACACATTGATGATCCACCTGATTCCACCAGCTCTTTCAATTTACCGCCTACAATGTTTTCTGCTTGGCCCAAAGGTAGACTGGCAGAAAATGCTATTAGCATTAAGTCTACCTTTTATACCACTTCTCATGGTGTAATAAAGAATAAATAAATAAATTCCATATTAAACAATTAATTTCCTGTGTTATAGTTACCAGACAGGTGATAAACATAGATATGCAGAAACTATAAATTATTTATATAGACATTTTTGATACATCCAGAAACAGAAGGAACAAATATGTTCATCACACCAATGCTTGTTTCGGATGGGAATTGAACCTACAATCACCGCCTTAGCAGTCAGGGTCTTTAAGCCTTAGACCGAGAGGTCACTGAATAATAATAAAAACGTCTGCATGAATTTTGCAATTTCCTACCCTCTTCTATCGTATAATTTTTTTCATTACCATTTTGAACTTTATTATCATTTTATGGAGGTAAGATATTTTATTCATGGGAGTAAAGTAAGGATATTTAGCCCTCGTTGAATGAGTCCGCGATGAAACCCATAGATGGCTGCATTGAATGAACAGAGTTTTAGAAACAAATTCATTGCCGTCCTAAAAATAAACTGTTGGAAACATGCTCTAAAATTAGGGGGGCGTGGATACCACGTTCTGTTAAACGATTTTTCAAGCATTCTTATTGAAATTGGAATTCAAAATGTTTTATTCATTATAAGGTACATAGATACATACAATTAAAACATTGAAAATTTAATATAGAACACTGTTTATCACGATTTGAATGCCAATGGAGAAACCAACTTAATTTATATAACGCGTTGCTATCGTAAAGACGGGATGACTAATGCATCTACAACTATTAAACATGAGACGGGCATCCATCATTGAATGGATATATTAAATTAACTTATCTCCAGGGTCTAAAGTAGATAACGTCTTTTCTTAGTATATAGTATAGTATATAGTACATACATGTTTATACTAGCTTTTGCTGCTTGATTTTAATTAATTTTAATTTTATTTTAATCTAACCATATTAAGTAACACTATAACATCACCAAAAGTCGAAGATGAAAAATTGTACAAATCGTATGAATTTTCAATTCAGCCTGTTGAACTTTCAATCTTCCCTCGATCACCGCTGCGCATGAGACCTGTCGGAGAAAGCGAATTCGCCTAACAAAGGCTACGCTGAAGTTTGTTAATTTTTTCGTACTTACATTTTGTGAAGCTGACAAGTTTCTAGTGCAGTTTAGAACTTTAAGTGGTTAGCTAGTTTTAATAGGTTTTTCTTTTTAAGATCGTCAATCAATGGTGGCCGGGAGTTTGAATAACAAGAATTAAGTTTTAGTTTGCTCTAGAAAAATGGAACTGCCAAGTCGTTCTTACAATAAAATCCCGTTCAAATTTAGTGGGAAATTCGTCGATTAAAGTTACTACGGGCTGAGGTAGCCGGCCGCATGATTATTTAATCACAATAATGTGTATAAAATTATGTACATAGAACGGCTGATGAAAATTGAGAAAACAGGTAACATAGTGCGGATGTCGGTGAGATGCAAGTGCCGAGGGAGATCGAGGACCACCTATTTCCACTAAGTCAGATTATAGGTGGTACGTACTTGTTAGATACCATCGTTGTAATGTTACGCACATTAAATGTTCCTTTTTTTGTAAAATACTGAACTAATATTTATTGTTCGTGCATACATAATAAGACAATAATATGTTGAAATGTCTTAACGGCTCGATTTGCATTGTGAACGAGTACTTTGTGAATTACAAAATTTCCCAATCACATTACGAAACGGCGCGAGTGCAGTACAATTCCATTCATTCGTTGCCATTCCGTTAACAGTTCAGTTGTTTCCATTCGTCGCCGAGCGAGCTCTCCCCTCGCGCCACTAAATCACGCGGTTACTTAGTGCGATCGCGGACCTTCGCAGCCTTCGAACAAAAGCGGCCCTCGCGAGTGGCCATCGGAAGAGCGCTTTCCGTTAGAGTGAGGCCGGTGACACACGAAACAAGAGTACGTGCGTCACCGGTGCTTTCTTTTGTGAGGATGTTTTTAAGTTTCGTATATAAAATGTTGACCACTCTCCCCTCTAGCAGAGAAAAAAAGCAAACAAAAAAAAATATTTTTGTTATTATGCATTATTTTGGTGCTATATGTTTTCCGAGGGATGTAATGTATTCACATTATCAGCCAGAATAATAAAATCTGTATTCTATAGTACGTTAAGAGGATAAACGAAATAAAATGTACTGACATATTATAAAGCACCATATATAATATAAAAGGCTGACAAATCAAGATGTAGCATGTGATGAATATACAAATATGGACATTGATGGGAAGTAATGTGCAGATATCGACATACTACGTAAACATAATGGCGAGTGTTTTGTACTACATATGTATTTCGTATGTTTTCATAATCCCTCTATTATACATCGGATAAGAGAAATACCGTATTGACTTAACTTGTATAATAGAAATGAATAATTTTGTAATATACATATTTCACTTTGTATATTACTTTTTCTATCTGGTAACTCTCTCACATTATTTCATACATACATTAACATGAAAGGGGTATGTATACGCAGCTATTTATTATCGGACGTTTAATTGAATTCGAAAATTATAAAATCTATTCCATATTCAACATAAGTAAGAAAATCGCTCAATATTGCTTGTAATATTTTTGTGGTATGTACAAATTTGGAAATCGCAACGAAACGTGTTTTAGCGACACGTGTGTTATGAGCCCGTGAATTTCCACGGAATACTTCATACTTAGGTCACGTGCGTTCGCGGCGAGTAAAGCGGGATCCTTCGCACGACTCACGAGATATAGCTGTTATTTCATGTTATGTTATACCGGCTGCTCTCATTTCATCTCAGGAACGTGTTATATTAAAACGTGACGTCCTATAAAACGATAATATCGACAATTGATTCAAAGTAAAGGGCCTGGACAATTGACTTATAGTAAGTAGCCTGGTGGTTCGGATTTCGGTCTATCATCACGGTGGTCTGGGTTCAAGTCCTCGCACGGCGGTCTAAATTAAGAAACAAATGTCACTCGTTATAAAGGTGAAGCAAAACATCGCGAAGAAACCCGTATCCTAAATTTCCACATAACGTTCTCTGTTGTGTGGAGTCTTCCAATCGGCACTTAGCTCGAAACAGCGTAATGCAGTATTCTCTGTGATTCCTCCAATAACGAGAATGGTCCGTGACCAGCAGTGGGGTGTGTGGTAGTGTGTGTGTGGGAATATTTTAAATAAAGGGCGACGCACAAATAAATTATGCAACCATGAAAGTCCGCATGCATATAGCCTCAGGCCGACATTCACGCATGCACGCACTCTGGCCTACGTGAACTATTGAACCCATTGAATAAATTTACAGCTACATTTAATAAATTTGACTGCCTCGTTGGTCGGGCGGTTGCTAGCGCGACTGCCGATCGGGAGGTCCTGGGTTCAAATCCCGGGTTG